>JBAIZZ010000464.1:8906-47133 GCA_037355905.1 Heliconius aoede | reverse complement strand
GAAATACAATCCAAGAATAAATTAATGAACTATTCTTGTGCCAATTTTTAGAACTAACAGCGATAATTGGTTTACCGCACCGTCCAAATAAGAATTTCTTTTAATTTATACCTTACCAAATAAAATTTTGTAGCATGACGTATTCTTGTAATGAAAATAGTGTGTAAAATTATTTTTATTATTTATTGATTATATGAAAACTTAGAAGATAATTTCTATTAGGATAATTATTATATATATTTTCATTTATATTTATATATATATATTATATATTTTCATTTTCTACATAGCGTTAATTTAAAACAAACATTCTCTACAAATGACAGTAGAGAATTTTCGTAATTTTCGCACTTGGATTATTAGATGTGGCATGACAGACTCTACATACGATTATAGTGATTTCAATTCCCATTCGGAACAGAGTTTATGCTTCGGTTAAGCGGAAAAAATATTGAAAATACATATAGTTACTTATGCAAGATATCTTCTACGGACGTCGTCGTATGAATTGATATGGAAATGGAAATGACTTGGCGTAGACGGAATGCGCCTTGTAATAAGGAAACATTTGCCGCATTTGTAGAATAGAAATACAAAGTAATTAACTTCTTGTATTTTAGTTCGCGTGTTTATGTAATGGTGACACTGTGAAGTTAGCTTAGATAAGTTCGATACTGAAGCCAGTCGTTGCGCAGGGACACAAAATGTGACTGTGAATGTGACATGTCGTGCTTTCGATTCCCACTCAAGGAGCTATTAATATTTTCAAATAAAAAAATCAAGCTTCTAAGTCAACGCAATTAAAAGATACAATTTCAAATTCAAAATAGTCTGTATTCAAATACACTAATGTAAGCTCTTTTGAATGGTCGAATGAACATATTAACAAAAAAGCTACCACCGGTTCGGAAGGCAGTTCTGCAGAGAAGAGCTGGCAAGTCAATGATATAAACTTAATTGTTACTTTAACTGTCAGCTATCCTGGCATGACATTCAATAGACATTAATTCCATATATGTTTATCCTGTAAATATTCTTGATTACGAAATTTTATTATATTATATACACGTACACTCAGACCCATAAAAGATTTATTAACTTTTTGTAACAAGAAAACTTGGCGTAACTTGAGTTTTTACTATGATACTGTCATATACAGTTGTCTGACAAACAGAATATTATTGTAATAAATTGTTAAGCAACTGTCATAATACTTGAATCTCGAGCTTTTAGTTTATAAATATATCTCACGGCATACAAGCACTTATACATCATTAAAAGTGCATTTTGTAAGAACTTTGCTACTTGTTATTTATTGAACTTTTTATATACTTTTCTGTACTTGCCGTATACAATCCTGAAATTGGTACGGAACCCTCCGTATCTGAATTCAACTCGCATTTAATCGAATTGTTTTAGCTTCACACTGTATCTCACGCATAGCAGGGTAAGTAGAGGAAATCTGGAAACCTAGTTTCTCATTATGATTCTAAATAAGGTGCACTATATGGCTTGCAGAGAAAGTAATTAGCGATTCTGCTATAATGTTAATAAAAAAACATATTATTTACCATATTTTAATATGAATTTCTACCAACATTTTCCTATTCATTGCAAGTTTTATTGATAATTTTAAAAGCAATAAGCGACAATATGAAACGCATCCAAGGTCAAAGGCGTATTGCGATGACATAATAATATGTGGAGTTTCACTTGTAGCGGCAATATAAATAATATTAACTTGTTTTATGTACATTATGGATAAACATTATATAAATATTATCTTTACATACATACCCACATACACATCCATTCCTCACTTTCGGCCGAATTATGGTATTTTTAAATTAAATAGCCTCAAAATGTACTCTAACATTGCAGGGCAGACAATTGGAACCGGGAAGTGTAAAGACACTCCGTTCCCCACTTTCCAGCTAGTTTTCAAGACATTGCGTTTTGAGCTAAACGCCGTGCTTTGTCATGTTATTAAGTTGATTGATTGATTTAATGACATATGGCGTTTGGAGCGTTTGCAGCGATGTATAGTAATTGTAAAAAATAAAATAAAAATAAGAATTTATAGGTCTATGAATAGGCGAGATCACTCTTGTGAATGTTTTTACTACTATTGGTAGTTTAAAAAGTAAATACACTGCCTGGGCAGCGAAAGCCTCCTCTTTAAAGATACATTAAAATTAAATAATTATTTTCAGTATAACCAGTGAAATTGACAAACTTGCCGAAGTATCCTTATAAATGCTTTATAGTACATTTTATTTTCACTCTAATAACGGTAATAACACTACACGTTCCCGACATTTTGTATGAAAAATGGTCAGAAGGCGGGAGCAATAAATAATTGTGTACACTCTGTATGCGGACCACAACACGTAATATGTGTACTAAACTTAATAATACCTATTTTCTAGCCTTTTTTTATATGAATGTATCCAATTTTACAAAGACCCGATATAATATATAATTTTGTTTGTAGATATCGTTCGTTCGATTGTTGTGAAAGAATTTCAGCTCACGGAATATTTCTTCATTTGTTATTATTAATAGTCCAGAAAAGGCCACGCTCAGTGCTTACTCTATATTTATAACAATGTTTTTATGGAACCTAGATGAGAGAGAGACGAGAGACCCTAGTGTTATGACAGTCCGTTCCTATTCAGACTCTTCCGTTCCCCCCTTCCCCACTTTTTTCCACCGATTTCTACGAGCATTGCGTGTACAGTTATGGAACTTTACAGGCGTTTCAGAGTTATATTTTTCCGTTATTTATATAAAAAGAAACAGCTAATCTCTGTCTGCGTCTTTTTTTACTGGCAATATAAAAATATTAAATAATTTTGATAATGTATTCAATATTTTCTATTGTTTGTGTCTTACGCATGTTGTTTCAACCTTGAAATACAATAATATCATTTTTAAGTTAAACAATAGTTTCCTTATCGCGACTAAAATTTTCTAGAAATGCTGGATGACCTGTAGAAATAGATATTAAAATAAGAGGCCATTTTGATGCAGCGTCAGCTTGTAAAAGCGACAATTGTAAGATAGATTCCGCCACGTACACACTTTCATTCCTATAATATTAAGATTTAGAAAAAAAGAAAAGGTCACTGACCTGTCTATATATTACGAACCAAGCATACAGATAACGTTATTAGGCTGGCAAGATTTTTGTAACTTCAACACCATCTAACAAGGGTAAAACGGGCGGTTAATTAGTGTAATATAGCATCATATATATTTACAGCACCTAGAGGCAATATGAAATCATATAATAAATTTTTAGGGTTCCATATCTCAAAGCAAAAAATCGGAACCCTTATAGGATGACTTTATTGTCCGTCTATCCATATGTCAAGAACATTTATCTCGAGATCGCATGAATTAATCAATTTAAAATTAATATCTGATATTCTGGTCCAGGGTCCCTTAAAGCACAGAAAAAAAACAAGCTTTTTAATCAACGTACTCGAAATATAGAATAATTATGAAATTTGGCTTGAATTGAGAACTTATAATCTCTATATACAATAAAACTATAGAAAAGTCAATTCTGTACATGAAATATATAAAAAAAAAAAGAAAGCTTCACTCTGTATTATAATTATATGTGAACAAGTAAAATAATAGTCGGTTAGTATTTAATGGTGTATGTTATACTTACGAAGAAAACACTTTGTGATTTTCTAATAAGCTTCCCACGCCGTTTGATTTAGCGGTAATTAAGTTTGGGTTGGCTTCCTAAGCTGGTATTTAGTTTCAGCTTTAGACTCATTGAAAGATAATATATTATATGAAGGGATTTAAGTCTCCTTTTACTTATTTTTTTTTTAATTAAATTGTTATTATATTAAATTAAAGTTCTAGCTATGTAATTGGGGTTTTTCTTTCTTCATTACATTAAAAAACCTCAAAACGTCTAGTTTAATATTTGAAACAAGGGAATTATAAGCAAAACAAACTGCATAAACTAAATGAATATTTCCATTTACACTTGCCATATTAAGGGAAATCAAAACGAAATTATTAAAATCGGTTTACTAGTTCACATTTACAAAGGATTCAAAGAACAGACATACATACACTCGGACTATGGAAGGCAAGGAATTCCTCCATAACTCTAGCAGGGGGACTATCTTTATGGGATAATGCTGCTCAAAAAATTATAAATAGAGTTTAAAGTTTTTAATAAAAGTAAAAATAAAGCTTGTTTTGCTATTATCTACAACTCAACAGTGGGCTACATAAGTTATATTCTTCTTCTTATATTCTTATATCTTATATTCTTCTCGTTACGTTAATACGTAACAAGGTCCGCCCTGGGTGACGTGGGGGCAGATAAGCGTTGAAATAGTTTGACATTCCAGTACTTACTAAAGTTATTTTAAAGCTTAAAGTTCAGAAGGACAATTAGAGTGGCTTTCTGTTACATTTTTATATTCTTGGGTTTTTTTTAAGATTATATAGGAAAAATAATTGCTCTACACCTTCCCTTAATTAATTACTATTATATTATATTTATATCAAAAATATTTTGATATAAATATAATTTTCGTGCAAAATCATATAGTTATTTACATTACACAAACACATAAATAATGTTCAGAAACTAACGACTTAATTTTTTTGTCTGTCTTTCTTTCTATTGGATATCAACAAAATTGTTATATATAATATTCAAAGATTCTTACTCTTAAATTTAAGCAAAATATCTTTCAATGGACAAAAAGTATAGAAAGTTGAGAACATCAGTAACTGCAGCTTACTCTTTAAATACTAAAGATAGATATAGGTGTGTGAAAATAAAAAAAAATCTTTACCATAAAAATAGACTCTAAATTAAGATATCAGAGTCAAAGGCTACAAATGACGAACTTTCACAAAGCCCGGTAACTTAATGACTGACGTACAGGAAGGCAGGAAGTAATAAACTCTACAGAACCAAAGTCGAACCTTTGTTCAGTAATAACATTGTGAAACGATATATACGAGATCTATACTTAAACACATGAATAAGTATTAATGATTTTCTTTTAATACTTATTTATGTGTTTATAATTCAATTAACCAGCTTAGAGATGATTGTGTGTCATGGCGCAGTTTCTCACTAGGTTGCAGCTATGAATTCATATGTAGAGATTTTATTCTTCTTCTTCTTCCTTTTTTAGCTTAACGCTGTTTCCCGCACATATCAGGAACCTGGGAACCCAGTGTTACTCTATTCCCATTACGACACTTCCGTTCCCTAATATCCGCGGAGTTTTCCGGAGTATTTTGTGTCGAGTAGCACAAGTCAACGCCCGTTCCCGTAGCGAGAAAATGAAAACATTAAATATTTCATTCCCCATTTTATAGTGCCATGCCTCTGCTTCTACGCTACGACGTCCACCTTATTTTAATACATACTATTATGCTACCTGTCATAAAATATATATATATATACTAGCGACACATTCGCGGCTTTGCTCGCTTAAACTACTGAATTATTTACAAAATACACTTAAAATTTCTATTGTGTAAATTATTAAAAACTTAAGTTACATTTCCGTACTTCCAGTAAGAATATTGAATCGAATGTTTGAAAAAAATATAACTTATAGTTCAAGTCTGCGTTTGCGATGCAAACGGAAAAAATAATTATTTACGACATCGCATTATACGAGACGGACGAGTGTCCTTAAGTCGAAGTTCCCTCTGGTTACCCTGCTGTATGCGGGATACAGCGTGAAGCTGAAAAAAAAATCACATTATACCCGTCAAAAGTAATTACATTGCTCTACTATATAACGGATGTTATTACACATATAAACCTTATCCCGGATTCAATTTATCTCAATTTATCGCAAGCATGTTATAAAAAAATCGAATCTGTCAATTGCATGTCGACATTTGATTAACGGACCTAATAAAGCCAATGTTCACCGTATTATTCAATATGTTTTTCTATGTCCTCTACAAGTTGTAATAAACCATTGGAATGGTAATCTATAATAGGAGCGACAAAAAAAGAAAAAATATATTTTTTTTTAGCTTCATGCATACTCAAACTATACCTGGAACCTCTGTTCCCATTGAGACACTTCGGTTTCCCACTTTCTACTAAATTGGCGTTATATATTGAGTGACGGAACTCAACAGTGGACTGTGCCTAGTTACCAGAGCGAGCGAATGAAAATAATTTTCATTTCCTCGAGTGGGAATCAAACCTACAATCTGTCGTGCTTACATTCGCTCACGCGGGCCCTTGCCTCTCTTTAACTCAACATAATATTTATATAGTTCGTGAGAGCATCTAACATATTGATTTTGAAAGTAATTCTGCTAGTTTTACGAACACGAAGTGGACAGGGAGGCTATTTATAACAATTACCATCAGCAGAACTAACTCTTAAAGTTTGATACATCGATGCACTCGAGCTTAGAGCATTGAGAATCCCTCTTTCTATAAATATATACTAAGAATCTGCGTGAAACGTGAAAATAGTTTAAGTCCACCTACTTTAAAATTTTAGAAAAATACTAAATAGTTTTATTTTTTAAGTGTGAAATATAACTTTAAATAAGCCTAAAAAATGTATGGACCACAATCGATGAGAATCTAGCAGCATAGCTAAACCTTAAAAGCTGTAATGTCTTAGGTAAAATTTTCCTCATGATATTAAAATATTGAAAACAAAGAACATCTGATATGAATCTTCAGTATGTGGAAGAAGATAAAGAAAGCTGGTTTATGGCGGCAGCTATAAATCACTATTTATGTGCTAAAAATTATAATTCAGAAACTTTACTTGGCGTTATTGAAATTAGTACCAGATCACGGCTTCGCCCGCTTGTGCTTTAAAATACAAATAAAATTAAATAAGGCTATTAAATTATTATTTTTTATCATGATATAGATCATGATAGGCATTATCATGATAAGATAGGGTTAATGTTATTAGTAACATAATTATTTTCAAAACGATATCCATAAATTGAAAACTGAGGAGGCTGTCGTGGCGCTGTAGCATAAGGGTGTCGCGCGTAAACACGATTGTGGTTGTGGGTTCGATTCCCACTCGAGGAAGTGAAATATTTATTTACGTTTATATTTCCATTATCTTCGCTCTGGTGTCGAGGCAAAAATCGTGGCGTTGAGTTCTGCCACTCAACACGCAATGCCTGCAGAAATCAGCAGAAAGTGGGGAATAGAGTGTTTTAACACCGAGGTTCCCTCTGCCTACCCCGCTGGGTGCAGGATACAACGTGAAGCTGAAAGAAAAGAAAACTAAAGTTTCGGACATTGAAATAAAACACTTAACACAGCCGTTTCTGAGATTTGTGTGCAAAACGACAGAATGACAAAAAATTATTAATCATTAGTTTGGGCCTAATAAAACCTATAACATGTATAAAAGCTCCCAATAATAGATTTTCTTAGATATCTACCATGTACGTAAAACCATGAGCTACTTATAGCGTTTTATTGTACGTACAGATAACTTCTCTAGCATCATTCTACCTTTTCGAATTACTTATGCACAGCGGGTGGGAAATGGAAGTTTATATATATATATATAAATGAAGTTAACAATTTAAAATATTCAACAAAGCTGATACAGATAGTTGAAAAAAACGGTATACGTTATAAAAATAAGGAAATATAAAGAAAAAAATCCATATAGCTTTCATTGTATATCTGATCGACTTTCATACGACACAAAGCGACATAGCCCAGATTAAACACCGGTGACGGTGGAATATTTTTTTAAGTTCAATATTAACACTGCCAGAGTAAAATGTTCATGAGAACATTTGAATAGAATTCATCAGAGACATCCGATGGAAAGTCAGACGCTGGCTTATTTCAAAATGTAGTCCAATCTTAATTAAAATCTTTATCTATTTTGTATATATATTATATATATTTAGATATAAATATGCTTCAAAACTTATTAAAATCTTATTATATCTAAAATTATTTTAAGTAGAGAAAGCATACTACTAAATAACTCCCCCTAAGTTTTAGACGCACTTTGGCACATTACATATATTTTTCAATAGATTATTTTTATGAGTCTGAATTTCAAATTTTAAAAATTGGTGCCGATTTAAAAAAAAACATATACAAACTTTCAAACCTCTTACTTATTTCATCCCTTTAGGGTTCAAATTTTTCAAAATCTCTTCTTAGTGGGTGTTCAGATTGCGAAAATAAATATCTATCCAAATTTTACGTTTTTACCATCACCGATTAAGGCTGTGCGTGTGTCTTACCTCAGTCAGTGGGAACATGTCCTTTTATATGAAACATACGAGTATATCTTCAATGGTAAATTATAATTATTCTTTGGAACCTAGTTGCAAGACACTTCCCCATTTGCCGCCCGAATTCATAACAATAAATCTTTATCGGGTGACGTCACTCAATCTAATTTAACTGTATTAGCACAGTTTCAAGTAATTATTTGCTACGAATAATACGTAAATCTACACCGCCGAAACTGGACACTTCAGTCTTGAGTCACTACGCGTTGAGTAACTCAATAAGCGTTAGTCAAATAATAAGCGTGAAATGGGTCCATATACATAAAGAAACATGTAAATCAATAAAGAGATAGCATCATTTTTTAAAAATATTATTTAGTTATTTAAGCTATAGCGGCATAGTGTGTTAACGGGTTCATATCCAACTCAGGAAACAGACAGGCAAAATTAATACACACAAAATTATTTTTATCATTTAAATTCTTCGAGTGAGAATCGCCAAATTCGTCTTGTTTACTGTGAGACGCAGTGTCATTGCGTTATTTACCTCAATATATAGTTGCAAATATCACAAAATTGGAAAAAGAATTTATTAACTTACTCAATAATATTGTCAACGACAGGTAAAAGACAGGTGATCGGTACAGGTAAAATAAAATGAACCGTTATCAACTTTAAAGTATATTACGTAAGTAAGTAGATTTTTTTAATTTGCAAATAATTTGCCATAGGTATATAGATATATATTTATAAAGTATATATAGTATATAGACCTCCAGTATTTTTGATACTGTCTTTTCTAAGGTTAACCGAGGTCTCCCCCTACCTCTTTGACCACTCACTTTTCCATCATAAATCTTTTTTGCTATTCTTTCATTAATTTAATACTGTAGAAAGGTTACTTTAAAAGCATGAGGACCGCCCGGAGGGCATTTATGGTGGATGACAGTGGACGAGGCGAAAGATTTATGTATATGCCGTAGCGTTTGGCGCTCCATTCTCTCTCTAGCGAGGATCAGTCGTCACTTTTTTTAACTCTTCACTTTCACTTTAAATATTGCAGGACAGGTAGAGGTTCCACATCTCAATTCGTTTCCCTGGGGGGTAATCAACCATTGCGTATTACTTTTAGTCACACGCTACACCATGACCTAATGATCTATTAAATATTTTAAATGACATTACATTTTTTTCTGTTTGTTTTCCGTTTACAGTACAAGACAAATTACCCACTTCTGCACAAGACAAATATTGGAGTCAAGTCAAGTACAAGTCAAAGTAAAATTTTATTAATTTTATGAGTCGAAGCTGTCACCTCAGACATATCACTATAGCGCTGCGACATTGAAGAAAATTCTCATAGACTATATAATATTTGAAATTAAATAGACCAATATCACCTTCTCACATCAAAGCCAGAGCGATGTCTTATTATACCAGTTACCTACAACGCTGTGACAGAATAATTTCAACCCTTGATTGTATTCATGAAACTTGGTGGTAGCTTATTTGATATGCGATACGTATAGGTGTATCCTATTTTTATATTATTTCCTCCTCACAGATCTATAATTCTACCGACATCTCGTTAAGCGAAAAACGACAAAACGCTATAAAATTCAATTTAAGATTCCACTTTTGTGCAAAATGGAAAAGTATAAATTAACTAATCTACAATTTTTAGCAACGCTTCCGTTGATAAGATTTGTGCTAAGTATAAAGTATGTCATTAAAGTAGAGGCCGTCATGCCACAGGGGCACAAGGGTTGGTCGTCGGTACGATCGCCGCTCGAGGGAAAGAATTATTATTTATGCCATGCTCGAAATATTAATTTATAATAGTGTATTTCGAGCATAATTTCCTTCTCTTCTTATTCTTCTTCTCACATAAAAAAAAAACATTGTAATTGTCTTAAAGTCCCACAAAATGCTATAAAACAACACGTACAGAAAAGACGAACTAGATGCACAGTTCAAGAAAGAAGCACGACTGGCACAATCTCTCTCTTCTTACCCATACAATGGCCGCACCAGATAGACGACGAAAGATTTTTATGTCCAGTGTTATTTGGTTTAGAATAAAGTGGTTTGACCCGTGATTCTACAGAGTAGATATATGAGGCAAGTCGTGGCGTATCGGCACAAAGTGTGACTGATAACCCGACTGGTTGTGGGTTTGATTCCCATTAGAGGAAATCAAATAAATATTTAAATTTGTATTTTCATTTGGCGTTTAAGCAAAGCGTGGCGGTGAGTTCCGCCACTCGACACGCAATGCCTTCAGAATTCAGCGGAAAGTGGGCAACGTAGTCTCTTAACACTAGGTTCCCTCTGCCTACCCTACTGTGTGCGTGATACAGCGTGAAGCTCATAATTTTATGAATTATCTTGTTTTAAAAAAAAACTTTTTCATTTGAGCGAAAAAAATATAATTTTAATTGTATTAGGCTTTTATAGAGCAGTTAAAACTGTGGTATCATTTAAAGTGGTGCTAACACCTGTATAACGAACAGTTTAATTTAAGCCTATAAAGTAAGGAAGCACATTCAGTTAGCGACTGAATGGTCCTATAGTAATTATTTCCGTCGCTATTTACAAAGCAAATGTTCCAGCAACACATAAACATTGTGGTTTGAAGGCGGATAAAATTGAAAATTTAATCAATTACTAAAGTATTTGGGTTCGAATCCCGCACAAGTGTTGTATTAAACAATGAGTTCACGTATCTCTATGTAATTCTATTAAAGCTGCTTGGTGTATGCGAAAGCTCATTCATTATTTAAATATAGATGGTATCTGCCGTTGTTTGAGTATGCAGTATTAGAGGATTACTTATATAGGTAGTGGGTTCAAATAGAGTAAACATATATTATTTAAGCCTGGCGTTGAGTTCCGCCACTCAACACGCAACGCCTCGAATAATTCGGCGGTAAATAGAGAACGGAGTGTCTTAACACCAGGTTCACTCTGTCTACCCTGCTGTATGCGATATATTTTTATTTTATATATGTATGTTTATCTTATGTGGATCTCACATTATAATTTAATTTTGTAATTTTGTTTAATTAATTATGTATTATCAGAAAGAATAAAATAATAAATAAATACACAGACAGAATGTCACGCCGAAATTAGAAGAAATTACAGAAAAAACAAAACTAAAAAAATTAAGTCAACATTGAATTAATCTGTTAACATTAGATTAGATAATGTACAGTCACATAGTCACACAATAAAGAAACACAATCTAATCGGCCCTCCGAAGCTTTTAGGCGACAAAATATGTTCGCGGTGCACACGAGTCAAACGGCACTATCAAAGCGTTACCGGCTATACCTCTCGACCGACATCCTTTGTGCATAACTGAACCACGTTTACCTATAATCTACGTTTTAATTGATCTTTTCAGTATTTTATGCATCATTTTGAGGCCGGTCGTGGTGCAGGGGCAACCGTGCGAATGTGAACACGACAGGCTGTTGGTTCGATTCCCACTCGAGGAAAGGAAGTATTTTTATTTCCCGGCTATATACGGCGGAAAGCGGGGGGATACAGAGTGAATCTGAAAAAAGCTATTCAAAAGACGAGAATAATTTTATTAGCTCCCTATTTTTTAGTTTCTTTAAAAATTAGGTTTTAGAGAAACGTGATGTCGTTTCATTCAACTTTACCTTTACAAGTTTAAAACAAAAAAAAAATAGTCTGTAAATTCTTTAGACAGATTTTAAAATAGCATACTCCAGTGTAAATAGAAACATAGACAATTACTAAACAAATACATAAAAATTAAAATGGCAATTGAACGAACATGTGTAAACAGAACATTTATTGTATTTTTCTGCAATATTACGAAGCTTATTGAATGGAAAACTATATTTTTATATATTTTCTCAATAATTCAATGTCACACAGGGAAAAGATGTCTTAACACTACATCTTCGTTAATCCTGCTATATGTCACCGGACACCACGCTTAACGTGATAGCAAGCAAAATATCGTGTTTTTCTACGAAAGGCACGTTGTCAGATCTGAATATAAAGTAGCTTATACCCTTCACAGCGTCTCAAACTATTTTTCAATTTCATATCCTCATATTTTTGTATCATTTCAGTTAGTGGTGCCAAGTTAAAGATAAACATAAAAGTATTTAAGGGCCAATTGTTATTTCAGTATAGTTTTTACATAAACTGTTTAATATCAAAGCCTACATTACTATATGTATGCGGGATAAATGTAGAGTTAAAATAAAAGAATTGAAATCTTAATATGAAATCTGGGCAGGAATAATGATGTCCTCTTGCCTGGTTGAACATTACGATTGTATCACTGAACTATAATAATCAAAATTAGATTGAAAAAATTAAAGATAGAAAGAAAGTTGTAACACGCAACGACGTCGGCAGTAATCTGTTTCGCTCAGCAGTTCAGGTCTAATTACACGATCACTTACGCGTGCCCTTGAGTCATTAATTCAGCAATCGGTCTCCATCTTATCGTTAATATCGTTCTCACCGAGGGAAATACGACATTTTACTTTATACTCGTTTTGTTTATTTATACTTCGTACTTAGTTATAAAAGTATTTTGTTGATGACCAAATATTTCGGAAAGTGGAGAACGGAACAATTACTTTTTATTCCCACTGGTGGGAATCGAACGCACAACCGTCTTGTTAATAGTCGCACACTTGTGTCCCTGCACCGGCCATATGCCTACCCTGCTATGCTGGATGCATCGTGAAAAATTAAAGTAGATAGCAGAAAAAAAAAGTAGATAGCAAAAAACAGATACCTGCAGTTTTATGCACTGGGATAGTACGGAGTAGAATAATTTTAATTTAAGGCTTCAGTATTTTGAAAGAAAAAAAATTGGAACCCTTATAAGATCACCTTGATGACGCTCTGTCAAGACCATTTATTTCGAGATAGTCTGGAGGTATCAAGCTGAAATTTACATAAAATATTCAGATATATGAGCATATTTAAGTTTATCAACTTATATAAGTAATACTTCCTGTTGACATAAGTACGGAATCCTAAGTGCAGGATTGCCTGGTATTAGTACGGAATCCTCAGTAGGAGAATCCGACTCGTACTTGACCAAAATTTTAATTTAAATAGTACCCAAACATTGTATATAAATAGTATCGAAATTTGAGTGACAAAGACGTTTTAATTGAACTGGAAACGAAATAAAATATAAATCCTGGCGCTTCGAATGTCGGGTGAAGATCGTAAAAACGATTCGTTACACTTTATATGTAAGGTCTAGCTTGAGGCCAGTCGTGGTACCGGGGCACAAAGTGCACCTATAAACGCGATAAGTTGTGGATTCGGTGCCCAATCAAGAAAATGAAATATTTATTTAAATTTCTATTTTTGTTTATATAACGCAATGTTTCCAGAATTCAGCGGAAAATGCTGACCGGAGTGTTTTAACATTAGGTTCCCTCAGGTTATCTTGCTGTATGCAGGATACAGCGTGAAGACGAAAAAGGCCTATGTTAAGACTTGTTGTTGACCAGTACAAATTTTGTGTGAAGCAATTTTTTTCAAATAGTAAAGCTAATAAAGTTATTTTATGAATAATGTAGATAAAGATGCAATCTTTGACTAATATATGTATAATACAAATAATATATAGAGGCTACGAATACACTATATTCGTCGGCTATGATAAAATTAACAATATTACACAGGCGAAGTCGCGTCGGGTCACTAGTAAGGTATAATTTCTTGAATAATCTCTCGCGATAATTTTCGTCTTTTTTATTTATTCAGGATGATACTGAATGATATTCTAAAAGAAATAGGTAAGTAGGTATATTAAGTTGTTTGTAAAAGATTCATTATTTGCGAGCTTTTTGGGGCAACGATATTTATTTAGAGCTTAAGGCGCACTAATGAAAACTTGCGGCTTTATTTCGGAATTCATATTAAATTTTAGCACTATAATTGTGTAATACACTACCGCATAATGTATAAGATACCAGCGTAGCGCAGAGGCACAACCGTGTGCCAGTAAACGCGACGGTTTTGGATTCGATTAGCCAACTTTTATAATTACAGTTGACCTTCAAGGCAAGTCCGACTCGCACTTAACCGATTTTTATTCACTAAAAAAATTAATTACATCAACTAACTAAATAACTAACTAACTTTTATCTATTATCATTTTATAGCCCTTCAGATAATATTATATAAGTATCTTAAGTGTACTTATTTAAGGTACCAAATAGGCCGTCGTTGAAGGTAAGTGAAGTGGAAAATCGTTTATTTGAACATCAATATTGATACTGGCAAGTTTATGTAGGTATGTAGCGTTATACTAAAAACATCGAGAATATTGAAATTCTATATTTATTCATTACTTAGATGCGATGATTGGGGTTAATCTCTTAAAATTATACTACAATTTTAATTGAATAGAATCAGCTTCACGCTGTATCCCTCACACAGCAGTGTAGTGTGCTAAAAGGGGCCTGGTGTTAAGACACTCCGTTCCCCACTTTCTGCCGAATTCTGGAGACATTGCGTGTGGAGTGGCAGGACTCAACACCGCGTTTTGCCTCAATACCAGGGTGAACAAATGGAAATATAAATATAAATAAGTATTTCATTCGCTCGAGTAAGGATCGAGCCCACAACCAGTCGGTTTAACAGTCACACTTTGCGCCACTGCGCCACGACTGGACTCCTTTATGACTTTAATTTTATTTAAAATTATATTTTAATTAGACCGATAATCTGACCTATTTATACTCATATTATAGTGGAAACGAGCAACGTCTTGAATTTAGCCAGAAAGACAGAAAACAGAGTGTCTTCATACTACGTTGATTCTGTTTACAATACTACATCCAGAATTCTGGAATAGGACGTGAAGCTAAAAAAAATATCTTCACACAATATTTGTAACGGACTAGTTAGAGAATATTCTCTCAAAGCGCCGAAATCACCTGAGTATGTTCTTCTCACTGTGTATCATCTCATCTCATCTTTATTATCAAAAAAGAAGATAGCAGTAAAACATTAACTATATAAAATAACTTAATATTATTGTTTATAAATAAAAAATATATTCTAAAATTTTAAAAAATATATATTAAAAAAATTTTAATGGATAGAAAATTATTTTTCCAACAGAATGGTAAACACATTTTTTTTATGATTCGCAGTAGGCAGTGAAACAAAGCTGTATGCTTCACTGCATTTTGTATTTAATACCTTTCAATAGAATATTTTCACCATTTTTATATATTTGTTTTATACAAATGTACAAATATATAAAAATGAAAAAAAAATGATAAAGAAAATATTAGTTCACACGTGCTAATGTAAACGTCACATGTTGTGGATTCGATTCCTACTCAAGGAAACATTTAATATTGTGATTTCCTCGCTCTGATAACGAGGCTATGCGCGGCGATGAGCTCCGAAATTCAATAAAAAATGCCTACAAAATTTAACGGAAAGTTGGGTACGTATCATAATGGGAACGGAGTGTCTTATCACTAGGTTCTCAGCTTCTCTCTGCTTACCCTGGTATGTGCGAGATACAGCAAGAAGTTAAAAGAAGAAATTAAATTTAGTAATATAGTTAATAGTAATAGTTAAATTTTGTAATATAGTTAAAACTATATTTAGTAGTAATATAGTTTTAATTTTAATTTATAGTTTAATAAATTTATAGTTTTAATTGTACATACGTTACCTAAGAAAGTATATTACATATAACGTAAACTAAATAGTTACAGAATCAAATCTGTGTTAGAAATTCTTATCAACTATTATAAATATAACTTAACACTTAATGAAAAAAATATTTATATATATAACATAACTCTTAATGTTGTCCATTTATTTGAAAACCATATTAAACATTAATTTATATTTATACCAAGACTAGAATACCTGGAGGCGGTCTTATAAAAGACAGGGAGCTTCGACTGGTCTGAACTGGCGACCCGGGGAATGTCACGCAAGAGCGTGAGCAATACTTATTAAGAGCTTCTGTCACTGATGGATAAAAGGAAATCATCATTATCCTCATCACATTTTTTTGCCATATTTTGTACCATCAAACGGAATATAAAATACATTACTAATAAAATACATTATTAATACTGTATACAAATATATTTATATAATCTACAATGGAAGCCTATTGTATTTGAAATGAATAATTCAAACATCTAAAATGTAAATCAAAATAAAAACTGCCAAGAAAAAAAAAATGCTAATATTAACTTATCCTGAAACCAGTCATGCCTTTATAACTGTACAAACTGAACGCTATCTCCCATACAATGAAAAGAACGTATTCAGCTGAAGAGATACTTTGGAACCCCAAGTCTGATCAGACATTCCTTATAAAATGAATGGCCTATTCGAAATAAGCAAAACATGTACAGATAGCAAATAAATTTTTATATAGATTTTTCTCTATAATATGACAGATTATATAATATAATATATTTTTATTGTTAATAGAAAAAAACTAGTTTTGATTCAAATTATGGAATTTTTACAGTGGTTTTTTTTTTCATTGTAATGAATTCAAAATAAAATAATAGTTTAAAATGCACATCGGTAATTTTCAACTTAAGTAATATAGAGAACGCCGTAGCGCAGGAGTACAAGCGTGCGACTGTTATTGGTTCGATTCCCAATCCGGGGAATGAAATACTTAACGTTTGCCTGCCAACCTACTACTGCGTAAAGCTAAAAAAAAAATATTCTATTAAAAAGTTCTAATATTTTTGTTGACAGTTACATTACACCGTACATTTACTTTCGTGTGTCACTCAAATACCTTAGTTAGAACCTTAAAGTTTCCATCTCGAGTAAAGGACGATTGGCAAATAGCGAGGAGTAAATTGAATTAGTTATACAAAGCAAATGACATAAGTGTTGATAATATACCTATATGTTTATTTGTATATCGGTATATCTCACTATAATTTTTGAATGGACTAAGAGAACCTAAAAAACCATAGCTATTTATTACCGTTATATTATATATAATTTGTAACAAGCATATAAGAGTTCTGACGAAGCCTGATAAGGACGCATGGTTTAATGGTGTGAGCGCTTGTTCGGATTACAAGAAGCACGGGTTCAAATGCGGTTTTTTTTTTATTTTCAAAAAAAAATTTTGTATAAGTTTAAAACATAACATCAAAAAAATTTACTTAATTATCTAGAAGTGATTCATACCTGAAATTATAGTATAAAATGTTTAAAAAAAACTCTGTTCGTCACAACACTGGCAAAGTCATACAATATTGGAAGTAAAACCAAAACTCTGTGAATGTCAAAAACTTTTAATTCAAGTCCAAAACTTAGCTGTTGTCATTCAGTAACTTTTAGTTTGTTTAGGGAGTCCCTCTACAAATCTCTAACTGATCAAGATTTTAATCTGTTGAGATGAATACAAACAAATAAATATATTGTAATACTGAAAATAAATTGTAATTTTTCATAGTGAAAATATATATTATTAATTTATGAAAATGAGGGCGGTTTGGCGCAGCGGAGCAAGAGTGTGACTGTAACGTGACGGTTGTGCGTTCGATTCCCTCTCGAGGAAGTGAAATATTTATTTACGTTTATATTTCCATTTATTCGCTCTAGTGTCGAGGCAAAGCGTGGCATGTAATTTTTTCACTCAATACGCAATGCCTCCGGAATTCGGCAGAAAGTGGAGAATCGAGTATCTTAACAGAAGGTTCCCTCTGCCTACCCTGCTGAGTGGGGGATACAGCGAGCTGCTTGATACAAGCTGTTTGATTGATTGACTACATAAGTTTCAGAACTTAAGAAAAATATATTTTGGTCCATCTTTCTGTTTGTCTTTCAAAACCTTTCTTTTCAAGTATCCACTTAAAAGCATAAATCTGAAATAAATTTGATATATTAAGACCTATAATCGCTTGAAATCATGAAATTTGTAAACATTCATTCATGTGATTAAAATTCAACTCAAATAATATAAAAGTTCAATATAGTGTTTGTAAATTTTATAACTTGTGTTTCCCTCTTAAACATACCCATAATAAGAAATAGATATTTTTAAAAAGAATCTAAATAAATTTAAAAAATTATTTATTTCTTTAAAAGTTTCAAACACACAAGGGTGTTGAGCAAAAAGTTTTACCATGTATTCTTAAAGTATATACGAGTATGTACATTTGCAGCTTGCAAACTTGCACAGCGATACGAGAACTGCGATGTTGTTTTTTGCATACAAAAATATTCAGAATATTTAAGTATTTTTTCCATACTAAGTCTAAGGATACAGTAGTGAATATGGAAAAAATATCTTGCTTAAAATTTTTATCTTCACGATTATTTTATGTATTACGTACAAGGGTATGACTACAACGCGACGGTTGTGGGTTCGATCCCCACTCGAGGAAATGAAATATTTATTTACATTTATATTTTCATTTGCTTTGGTGTCGAGGCAAAGAGCGGCGTTGAGTTCCGCCACTCAACACGCAATGCCTCCAAAATTCGGCGGAAAGTGGGAAACGGAGTATCTTAACACTAGGTTCCCTCTGCCTACCCTGCTGTGAGAGAGATACGGCGTGAAGCTGATTTAATTTATTTAATTTTATAATATCAGTATGAAATATACGTTATTCAAGCAACTATTATGCTCGAGTGTGTCAACTTCCTCGTCTAGCGTTTAGAGCTTCCAGTTCGTAACATAATCACACTATAGAATATTTATGAAGGTCGACGATAGTTCGAAAATCAAATAATTGAATCGCAGCTATCTGGAAAGCTCACTAATCTACTATTAAGCTGAGTCCACATTGTAAGCTGGGTGAAACTTTTTAAATTATAAAAAAAAATATTGTGCTATATCACAAACAAGACTGCTATGAGATAACTCAAGGAACATTAAAAAATATTTTGACGAAATAATTTTAATATTACTAAATAGATATATGATCTATACATGAGGGCCCAAATATATGAATTTACCTATCTATAGCACTATAATTTTAACGACCAGTACATTTTTACGTACATTCATTGTTAGTAGTATGTATTCATTATTTGTACTAAAAATACAAGGAATTTTCCTGTAAAGCCATCTAATTATATTAAAGTCATGACGTCTATAATATAAAATAAAACAAATATCGTTATAGTAGTGTCGAAGGTACCTAAGAAATATATAAGTTTTTAAGCTTGTATAGTATGTAATTTTGTCTTTTCTCTCAATCTCAGCTCTCAGATGTTGCAAAAAATTCAAATAACTAATATAAACATGAAAATAAAATTGATATAAACATTCAGTGGAAACAGGCCTTATAAAACAATCTATCAACGTGTATTACTGATAGTCATCTATTGGCAAAGTTAAAACTATGTGCAATCAATTATATTATGTATGTAATATATAAATCAAAATAATGGGAAGCCGAAATGGCTCGAAAATATCGGCGGAAAGTGGGGAGCTGAGATTTTAAACACTAGATTCCCTCTGCCTAACTTGCTGTGTGGATACAGCGTGAAGCTAGTTTAATGTAATATTTATAGCTCAAAACTGTATTTTTTATTTTAGTTTACGTCAACCTCTAGAAAATTCAGCTTTACACATTTTCCGACATACCTACATTATATAGTTCTAAACAAATAAAAACCCAGTGTCAACACAATTTGTTTCAAAACACAAAAATTTTAAAACGTGTCGAATTCTCACATTCTTTACTTTTATTAAATGCCTTAAATAAATTTTACATTTTAAAATATAAATTCTTGTAAAAATAAAAGACATTTAAAAATATAAACACTCTTCCGAAGGTGGGACAAGGGTCCAAACCATCAGAGGCTGGAGGTTCCAGAGAGAGGAGAGGTCTCAAGTTTATTCGAATTCTTATTATTATATTACTCGATTTTGTAGACGGGGAACCGATGATGGTAACTCTTATATAATAATTTAACGATTTGAATGTAACGCAAGCTCGCATCAATGTTAGAATCTGCAAAAACAATTTCTTCACTTTGAAATACTCAATCGATTAGACATCTGACAATTATCTGAAAGGACTTGCCCAATATGAGAATATATTTAGTTATTTTTTTTTATAAATCATTTATCGTAATCGATGAGTAAGGGAGTAATAAATAGAGAAAGAGTGAAAGAGGAATAGAAACGGAGAGAGACAACCCGTAGCTGCATTAAATTTTATCAACACAATTTTACAATAATGTCTCATCTCATAGGCTCTTAGAGATCAAAAACATGTGGGTGTAAAACTTGCCACGTTCAATTATTTTAACGTAATTGCAATATGAGCAAAAACCGTTTATTCACTAACTTGTTTGAAATATTTTAGAGTGCCTTTTAATATTTTAGAACAGAATATACTTTAATAGAGCTTTAATGTACGGTACATTAATTCATGGCTTTTTTTTGTCAAGGCTTATGTTATAGTTAACATTAATATTTTTAAACCTAGTTTTCCTCCTAGTCCTTGTCAGATTTTCTTTCTGCGAGTGATAAGAGACAAGAGTGTGCCACTCTAAGCGCGAAGGTTGTGGGTTTAATTCCCAGTCGGGGAATAAAATATTAAGTATTTTCATTTCTTCGCTTTTGTAACAAGGCAAAGCGAGCGTTGAGCTACGCCACTTAAAAGGCCTAAATTAGACGGAAAATAGCGAACCAAAGTATTGGGAACGGAGTGTCTTAACACTAGGTTCAGAGATTTCCTCTGTCTACCTTGCTTTGGGCGGTATAAAGCGTGATGCTAAAAAATGCCGATCAAGTCTTGAAAAATATACTACTTGTTAAGAATGAAACGACATTGTAAATTTTATTAATATCCATTTTCATCAGTATCGTTGTAAATTTTAATAGGGAAGACTTTATGTTTAAGTAAATATTAGAAGAGCTAGAAAAAATAACTCTTTCAATATATCTTTTTTTATGTTATTTTTAAATAAGTTATTTTTATGTAATTGAGTACCTTACACTAGGTTTGAACTTTATGAGAGAGGACAAGGCAAACGAGCGTTCGGGTCACCTGATGGTAAGTGATCACCGCCGCCCACGACCCCATGCAACACCAGAGGAGCCACAGGTGCGTTGCCAGCCTTTAAGGTGGAGATGAAGGGCACCGGGGCCCGGCATTACCTAATGCGAAACGCAGTGGCAAGGGCCACTACTTCACGCTGGTTTTAAATGTCGGGGGTGGTATTAAATCCGGTCGAGTCTGCCCATGCGTGTTGCCATTACTGGCGACGTGACTCTACCACACGTACTTTAGTCGCCTCTTACGACATCGACAGTACCAGGGTGATCCTATTCTAAGCCGGGACCACACGGCTAAAATGATTATTTTAGTCATTGAAGTATTACTAAAATGTAACAACATCAAGAGTAAAGTGGAATTTACAGATCAGATCTTCGAAACGATGTAGTAAGGGTTAACGGCTTTGCATAATAAATTTAAGTTCCTATTTTATCTCACACGAACAAACAACCTTAAGACTTTTGGAATAGAATATTCAAATAATATTTGCGTTCGTCGTAAAAGCGTATCGGATCCGTTTTCAAAGCATGTTTTCTAGTTTTTTTTTTTTTGCATTATTTTTTTCCTTTTCTTTTACTCACTTTTGATATTATAGTTTGATTTAGTCATAAAAATAATATGCAATATACTCGTACACGCTGTTGATAAAAATTTACTTTTGAAATATAAAAAAAAGTGTTTTCTTTATATATTTATAAAATTATTACTTATTTTTCATTACATGCTTTTATTAGTTTCTATTTATCTTTGTATCTTTTAAATAAATTAATTAATAATTCGACACATTTTTTATAAATTCAAATTCTAAATATTAAAATAAATCTTTATTCAAATAGAGTATACGAGTATACAGCGCGTATCACATATAAGCACAGTGTAGATATATTGTAGTTAGATAAAAAAAAATACAATAAACTACATATAGTTTATTTCAAAAAACACGCGTATTAATCAACATCGCAATAAAAACTACCCACGAAAGTTTGCACTGTGATGTAAACATCGCTTTATATTAAATGCTATGCGTTATGACTTTAATAAAATACTTACTCGTTCTTAGATCACGGACACTGTACAAAAACTTTAAAAAAACACCAGGAATAACAAACAAATTATAAAATATTAATTTAAATTAATTTAAATAGAGAGCTTTAAAAAATCCAAAACTGACACTCAAATTACATTTTTACGCATAAAATTTAATATTATTTATTACAAGCACATAGTTACAACTCCATAGATAAATAAGTATAGTGTATATTAAATTAAATGATAACTATAAATCACCGTTTTAATAAAATGTCGTAGTAGGAGCAAGTTTTCGTCGCGGTAAATGACGTCTGCAGCATTCGCAATACGACGGAAAACTGGCGGGAAATCTCGTAATGGCGGGAATGCCGAACACGAGCGCAGCATCCCGTGAAAATATTTAATCTGTATACTATTTCTTTTTTTTTTGTCCAAAAAAGAACAAAGTAAACATTTTAATTGAATATTTATAGGTATATTTTAGTTTCGTTCTCTAATAGTATTGAAATTTTTAGATATTTGAATGAATGAATGAAAGATTTTTTCGACAAATCTACTTGTGTTATCTAAATAGTAGTCAATTTGACTTTAAAATAAGCTGAGGCAGCCGAAAACTTATCCGCTTTAGAGAGCTTTGCTCTAAGGTGAACTTACTTCAACCTTTGTACATTATTAACTAAGATTTGTCAGAATTTTGGAGATAGCTGGCACAAATAATGCAATAATTATGAACGATACTGTACCTACACAATACAACTAAAGAAAATATTTATCAAATGAATATATAATTGAAGAATATCCAGCCATTCCATTGTCCAATTTATCAAAATCTATAGACATGAGAATGCTTATTCGCTATATGTTTTAGATATTTAATACAGATAGGTGGGAAAAGGAAGAAAATGTTACACAAGAGATTTTAAAACTCTACATATAGTACAAATATTATTTTATATTAAATAGTATTTTATCTCCGTTTGGTCATCAGTACTGGTCATACTAGTACTAAATAGAGAACTTAGTGTCAAGATACTTCGTTCTCCGTCTTTCGCCCATTGCAATATTGCTTGTTAAGTGTCGTAACTCAATGTCGCGCTTTTCTTTACCAGCTACGAAGCCAAAAGAAAGTTTAATATTTATTTATTACATAAAATATTAAAAAAAGTTAAATTTAGTATAATTTAAGAGGCCAAGGGCCTAAATTTAAGAGGCGTGACGAAAACGCGACAGTTCGTGGTTTCGACTCCTACTCAAGCAAAATTAAGCATTTTATATCTTCATTTTCTCACTCTTTCCAGCCGTGTGGTCCCGGCTTAGAATAGGATCACCCTGGTACTGTCGGTGTCGTAAGAGGCGACTAAAGTACGTGTGGTAGAGTCACGTCGCCAGTAAAGGCAACACTCATGGGCAGACTCGACCGGATTGAATACCACCCCCGACATTTAAAACCGGAGTGAAGTAATGGCCCTTGCCACTACGTTTCGCATTAGGTAATGCCGGGCCCCGGTGCCCTTCATCTCCACCTTAAAGGCTGGCAACGCACGTGTGGCTCCTCTGGTGTTACACGGGGTCGTGGGCGGTGGTGATCACTTACCATCAGGTGACCCGAACGCTCATTTTCCTTGTCCTCTCCCATAAAAAAAAAAAAAAGCTGGTAACGAGGCAAAGCGCAGCGTTGAGTTTCGCCACTCAACACGCAATACCTCCGGAATTCAGCGAAGAACTAAAATGTCCCAATGGGAACGTAGTGTCTCGACACTAGATACCCAAGTACCTCGGTAACAACAATAATAGTTACATTTTTAATATTAACTAACAGAAACCAAACAAGATTAACTCCATAACTTATAATGATATTTAAATTTTCAATTCGCATTACAATTCCATTTATTTCTGTAAATTGAGAACTTACTTATTTTCTTCGATTCGTAGACGATGTTGAGCGAGTTCGCTCAGTTATTTATTATATCTACGTGAAGACACCATTAGCGCTTGCGAGATTTAATACTGAGCTGATTACGTATTAGTCGATATGTTAACTGGTATATTATATTGTGGTAATATGGGACGTCGTCTGACTATTAGCGCAATGGTTGTGGGGTCGATTACCACGAGGACAAATAAAATCAAATCATGGTAGGCAGAGGAAACCTAGTGTTAACACACTCCGTTGCCCACTTTCCAGCGAAATTTTCGAGACATTTCGTGTTGTGTGATGGATCTCAATTCCGGGCAATTGCCTTGGTGCTTGAGCGAAGAAATGAAAAAATATTGTTCGAAAATAAAGTTTTTAATTGTATGTTATCGATATATGAAACATTATCACACAGTTTTTCTATGACTATAGATATTAATTTAATAATATCCGAATAGTACAACGGTAAAAACCTTACAAATAAATTTATACAATCCTACTACATTTATACCAAACTACAAAATAAAAATTAAGGGACTCGGCGAAGTAAATTGTGCTCAACTGGCACGTTTAAATGCTGTAAATAAAGAATTGAATGAATTGAAAAAAAAGTGAAAATCTCTTTTAAAATTGTGAAACTATTTTACAATTTAAGAAATAAACGCCATCGTGGCTGAGTGGGAGCCAACGTTTAACAGCAAAAACTGGTAGTGCTAGTTCGATTAGTCGGGAATAAACTGTTTTTTGATTTCTAAATTGAGATTAATGTCTTTCTTTGCAGCAGCGAGAGGATCTTCTACGCAATTCGAACCTCATCTTGGGGCCATCGATCTAGCTGGGGTGATAGTCCTCTCTGTGTTACTCCATATACCGCAAGCAACCTACATACTAAATTTAAACGTTCTACGCCGCGTAGCTCCAGCTTTGTATCGTTATCTTCCGTTACTCTACAACATTAATTCTATTTTTTGTGAACAGTGACAATCTTCTCGTAAGCTAGTAATAGTAGAGATCACTAAAGAGATCTCAATGCCTTCAATTTACAGGCAAGTTGTAGGTAAATTAAGCGATTCGGTGCTGACTCGACAAGTGTCGTTCAGAAACTTCACTAATGGCCCGGATTTTATCTTGTACATATATTTTGAAGGTAATATTTTATGCGTTGAAATATACTTGTCGGAAAATTCAGTATTTTGAAATATTCTAGTAAAATATAAGACTATCTATGAAATGTCACAGAATTTCCTGTAGGTGGCCGGCCCTGTAGCCATTAGTGGACGAAATCAGAAAGAAAATTTTTTTGTCTTGTAGAACCTAGACGAAAGCCCCTAGTAAACAATAATTTGGCTCTCCGCTCGTCACCCAAAGCATTTTCAACAATAGAAGCAATTTCAGAATAAGGGCAGTGAATGTATCAAAAATATAACTAGGTAGGAGACTCAATGTCAAGATACTCTTCTTCACTTTCCGTCCGAATACGAGACATTGCGTGTTGAGCGTGAGAGCTTAGAGCTTGTTTTCTATTCTAAGTAACGCACTGTCTTTAGTAAAAGAAATAATTTATCTATCTGTCGAGCTGTAACTCGCTAACTAGCTAAAATCAGAGTCTGATGGCCTGATGATGGAATTGCAAGATGGCTGATCTTGCAATTGAACCTTGGACTTACTAGTAGTAAACAAGAGTTTACACTTATTATATTCGTGTTATGAATATTTTGTGTTACTTTTTATACTATTTTGTTCATTATAGTATGCTAGTTGCTTACTTACAGTTAATTTGAAAAAGACACGTTCCAATTACGCTATAGAGACACATCCACGTCCACACTATAATATAACCTGTGAGAATATAAATGCACTCGGTTAGATATATTCGCTTGAATCAGTGCTCGTAGCAGTGTAAAATTTATTTTACAGTCTGTTATTGTATATAAAATCTGAATTCACACCTTAGTGAACGTTATAATATATTATAACACTTTTATATATTATATATTTATATATATATTAATATTATATACCTAAAAAATAATGTTATATTGGAGTCTTAACACTATATGTAGATGCCCTCTGCACACCCTACTATATGCATTATACAGAGGAAGCTAAAAGTGTATATAATAGTCACATTTATATCAGTGAAACTCGTATCGACTCTTACTCCAGCACAGGCAAAGTTAGAAAGCCACCTGTCTCTCTCACTCTCTCACTCACAAAGATACCTTCCTAATTTCAAATGATCATAGAAATTCGTAATTTAATTTCGTGAGCGCCGAACACAATACCCCGGGGGCAGCTTTATTTTCTAAACAGGTGTTTCTGACACTGTAAACGACGTTGAACGCGATTAAGCCTGTTTGTACTAAAGCTTTAGCTTTTCGCAAAAATCTATATTAAAATTATTTAAATTGGAATCCATTGAAGATAAATGTATAAATGTCTCCCAGAACAAAGTGTAATTAAAAATTTAGTCGTCGTCCGCGTCTTGTATGAATGAATAGACTAATCGATGCAAAATATCGATTCTACCGTAAACATTTCGAAAAATCCCTTTTCAATTACTACTTATTCTAAACTTCCTAATATACCGAATCGACACGACATGACGAGTTTCAAATTCCAAAGTCGGTAGTCTCATCTTTGGTTGGTTTGGTTGGAAAAATATATGTAAAAACATAAGATACTAAAATTATATATCAAAAAATACTAATATACATATCAAATGAGTATATTTTTTATTATTTCCGGTGACGCTGTCAATACCTGTCCAGGTCAACAGCAATAAAGTCCATTTGAAAAAAAAAATATTATTACAACTATAGTAGTAAATGTGACAGCACTGGTAATTTAATACATATATTATATAGTAAAAAAGTGTATGTAAAAACTTCAAAGTAAGTACACTACAAGAATAATGTTATCTAAAGGATTTACGACATCAATATCAATAAACCGCTAGGGAACGAATACTAAAATCTAGATCTTGTTACAATTTATTTTCTTGGGTGGAATCCAAGAGCAATCGTTACAGCTAACATTTTTCACCTGCTATGCTAAATAAAATCGCTGCCGTCTCTTACACTGAGAAACCATCACGCCATTGTATGTTGAGCATTCATTAAGTTATGTGATAGATGTTCGTAATACTCTTTTAATCGTTTTTTTTAACTTCATGCCGATCCCACTTTGCCCTATAAGCAGAGGGAACCTAATGTTAAGAGACTTCTCCAGTTTCCCCCCCCAACTTTTCGAGTAATTAACGAGTTGGGAAAATTCAACCGCGTTTTTAGAGTTCCGTACCTCAAAACGTCGTATTCACGGGACAGATGTCTTGAGCACGATATACTGAACTGATTAACTGTAAGCACGACGACTGTGAATTCGATCCCAAATCCGAAAATTGTTTATATTTAAATTTATTTTTATTTCCCGTTTTAGTAAGTATTACGCTTGACAATATTGTTTTATCAAATTCGTTACGTCATAACTATAAAATTAATTATGAAAAAACATTAATGGGTAAAGTTAATAAATGAAAGTAATATAAATGTAATATCAATCATTGTAATTCTCCACAATTGCTTATAATAATTTTGGCAGACGGCGCCCCACTCTTACTTCCATACCTTTCCATTTTCTTCAATACGTCTAAACCGGAAATAACATGGCCGAAAACAACGTGTTTATTATCTAACCAGTCAGTCCTGCAACAAGAAGAAACATAAATACCTTTAGTACAGTACGGTTGCTAGTCAGATTTGATTTTAGAATTTATTTATTTTTAGGGTTCCGTAACTTTTAAGGAAAAAAAGGTATTCTTATAAGATCACTTTCTTGTCCGTCCTTCTGTCTGTCTGTCTGTCTAACAAGAGCATTTATCTCAGGAAAACTTGGAGAGAAAGAGGCATTTCAGAATAAAAACGATCTCTAATTTTTGTACGGAACCCTCGGTAGGCAAACCCAACCCGCGTTTGTTGAGTTCGCGAGGCTTAAGCTGAGCTTTCCATTTAAGTGAGTGTCTCTAAAGTAAAAGTAGAGATGAAAAAATCCTTTTAAAAATAAAGTTTATTTAAACTGAGTCCTCATAAAAAAGAAAATGGACATATATTTATTCCTACAGCACAATATTCTACATTGTTCAATATGTTTTTATAAGTACTGTGTCTTAATTAACTTCACACAACATACACATACCAGGAACAACTCCTTTGTTTAATTAAATATCTCTGTCTCTTTATGGATAGTTAAATTTAAAAAATCATCAATTTCTATTTTACCATCTTTATATGAAATTATAAATTACATCAAAAAAGAAACTAAGCTGTATTTAGGTTATTCTGAACAATAATTATTACAAATATATTACAAGAATTTTATACATGAAAAGATACAAGAATATCTGATAATAAGCACAGCAACAAAATATATTTTATTAAATAACTGTTGGTATAATTTATATTATGCAATGGCTGCTGCAATGGTAAAACCAAACAAAATTCAAGTGCATATAACAAAAGTTGGCACTACTCCAGCTAAGCACATTTTATATAAATATTTTGTTTACTTCAGGACACAGCTGGTGCCTATTCAACCGTTATTATATTGAAAAAAACCTCAGTTGAAAAATAACTTAAATAAAATAAATTTAAAAAAACACTTTTTTGCCTCGACACCAGAGCAATGAAATGAAAATATAAATACAAATAAATGTATCCTTCCCTCAAGTGGAGATTAAACCCTCAACCAGTTGATTTTGGAGCGCACTTTGTGCCCCTGGGCCACAACTTGCCTCATGATCATTTTATACATTTTCCACATAAGTATTTTTCTTTCCTAATTGTGAAATAACACTGAAAATGAAAAACTTTAATAAGATGACAAAACATTTACTTGGGTTGACTTGGTATAGTTTATACCAACCAGAACATAGACATTAGTGTCAAGACTCAGACTCAAAACAGTGTGATAATCCATTCATCACATGACAGTAACTCACTAAATACATGTTAATAGAACCTAACTTACTTAGCAGTACACAAAAAGAACTGTGATCCATTTGTATTAGGTCCTGAGTTGGCCATACTCAATATGCCAGGTCCTGTATGCCGCAATGTAAAGTTCTCATCTTCAAACTTCCTCCCATATATGGACTTGCCACCCGTTCCATTATTATTAGTGAAATCACCACCTTGACACATCTGGGTGTTGCTTAGGAAATTTATTATATTAGTTACATATGAAACACATCTATAAATATAATAAAATTGTAACTAATTGTATATCATACTATTATTGTTTTTAACATATTAACATTTTACTAATTACTACAACCTTAAATACACCTTCATACAAACTATCATGGCCAAAATTCTGCCGTGCTTTGTCTTGCCAGACAGGGATACAGTAATTAATTCCTCTATGTGAAGATTAAGGCCAGTTATGGCACAGGGGCACAAAATGTGACTGTAAATAAAGAAGATCAAATATTTATTGGAAATTATATTTCCATTTCTTTGCTCTGGTATAAGGCAAAGTATGGTGTTTCAGGCACTCAACATGGAATGTCTACAGAATTTGGTGTGCAGTGGGGAACAGAGTGTCTGAAGACTAGTTCCTCTCTGCCTACCCTACTGTATGCGGGATAGTGTGTTTTTTAAGTGAAGTATATACCCAGAATCAGTTTTACAATGTTTTGCTGTTCCACCAAAACCATAACACTTAAAACCATAACACATAACACATAACACTTTAAATATCAAAAAATAAAAATGATATTTCAAAAAGGATACAAAATCAGGTATGATTCTATGAAAACTGCTCCCCTGGTAACCGAAACCCTTTTCGTGTGTGCATAGAGCTCTAAAATTTTCAGCAGTCTTTGGCACTATATCAGACCTTAACATCATAATTATCCTTCCAATTTCTTGTTTGCCGACATTAATATCGAAATATACCTGTGGATTTTTCTTTTTATCTGTTGATTTTGTGGATGTCTGAAATAAGTAGTAATTTAGTTATTAAGCAGGCTATCATAGGGAAATGATGAAAGCTACAAAATATATGGAGAAAATGCAATGGTGAAACAAAGCCAAAATGTAAACACAATAGTAGTATGTTCAGTTTCAACTCCATGATATTATAATGTAGTCTAATTTCCCTGCTCTGGCATGAGTTTAAGTAGTAGCTGCAAGTTTTACCACTACAAAAACATACAAAATCCCCACTTGGGTGTGTGCAGTACTAAATTGGGCAGACAGAATCCAGGGAGTTCTGATGCTGCTTACTCTGCCTTGTACAAGACAGAGTTCAAAAAATTATAATAATTACAAAACAATAACTTTTTGTTTAAAATGAAAATATAAGCAATCTTACTTCATCTATCTCCATTTTCTGATTAGTATCCTGTGTATCTTTTTCAACATTCAAAGTTTCACCAGCATGTTTTTGTAGCCAACTATCTTCAGTCCAAACTGCCCGCGTGCAACCCTCTTTAATTCTTTGTGGCGCAGCTATATTTACCCTAATAGTACGGCCAAACAATTCTGAGTCATTCTGAAAATTAATATAAGTTTATACATAGTGCATTTGATAAAATGCACGAAGAGAAACAATATGTTTTATAAGCTAGTATATTGTAGTACATTGTGTACATAATAGATAGTTTAAAGCATTTACATACAAAACAAAGCAAAACAAAATTCCAAAGCAATTAATACCATGTTATCAATAGCCGCTGCAGCATCTTCAGCGTTTTCAAATTCAATAAAAGCGAATCCTCTGTGCTTTTCCGTCTCGTAATCGAGAGGTATTTGAACATCAACAAGATCACCAAAAGGTACAAAAGCTGCGTTTAACACTTTTTCATCTACTTCCTCCGCTAAACCACCTACATATATTGTTCGCTTCGAGTTAGGCTTGCTAGCCATGACTATTGTATGTATTTATATAGTTATTTATAAATAATATAGTTATATTATTATATTTCGGCAGATATTCAAGTCCTAACCTAAATTCTTTGAAATGTTTGACATTGACATTTTAGTTGTTACATAGACACAAATTATAATGAAACGTCAATGTCACTAAAACAATTTATTGTCGTTCCATAATCAATTAACTAGTTTATGCTATATAATAAATAATATAATATTTTATTATAACCGAAATATATTTAATAATGTACATACTTAAAATTGTGATATCCGAATTAATATTATAAAAATTCAAAGCATTATAAAGAGCTATAGTTTTCAGTTGAAATAATAATTATAATTATGTGTAATAGGCGTGCCATAGTCTCATTATAAATGCTTATAATTTTATACTCGGCCAGAGTTCTACACTGCCTAATTATCCAAGTCGTGATTCTACGATCCCGTTTCGAGATCTTATATGTTATTACAATTACAGGATTTAGGTTCACAATTAATATAATTGATTGTAGGCTATCTATATATAAATTACATCCATGCTAGTTTATAAGTAGATTATTACATTTTCTTAGATGGTTCTATTATAATATCTGGATGTAGTCTGTTTATCGCATCGCTTCTATAACCATGACCTATCATTTTATAATTAAAATGGACTTTGGAGTTGTTTGTCGTATAATTTCGTAGAGTAAAATTTAATCTTGAAAATATTTTGTTTAGTTTAGTTTCTATATAATAATGAGACCAGATAATGGCGCAGAGGCACAAGGGCGTGACTGTAAAACAATGGTTATGGGTTCGATCACCACTCGAGAAACCAAATATTTACTTAAATTTATATTTCCGTTTCTTCGGTCTGGTAACAATGCAAAAGGGCGGTGTTGAGTTCGCCACCACTCAACACGAAATGCACCCAGAATTCGGCAGAAAGTGGGTTAATGGAGTGTCTTAACGCTATATTCCCTCTGCCTATGCTGCTGTACTGCTGTACTGTACTTACACTTAAATTATTACATACAATAACATCCAAAGCCACATTAATCACTTAACACGTTTTGCAGCGAAATTAGACCAAAAGTATAGAACGAAGAATCTTGAAAGAAGTTGTTTATACTCCTTCCACCTCGTTAGTATTTACCACATGCAATTTACGACCAACATTATCGAAGTATCTAGAAGAAATTATAATTTACAACAAAATAGCGTAGTGACTTACAAAAAACCCCCACATTTAGTATGTAAAACGCAATAAGCTGTTGTCCTGAACAGTCCTCACCAGGTAATTAACAGGAGTTCCAATGATAGTATAAATTGACATTATTGATAGCGGAGTGGAATAATCAGACAGGCCCTACAGGTTTAGGCGGAAACGGAGTCGACGGTAAATTAGCTGCCTTATTAATCAATCAACCGATTGATAACTTAGATGTACTCGTACACCTGCGTTAAGTGTACAGGATGGCGAATGGGGATGTATGAAGTGATTAACGTCCTCGGAGTCCTTGGAGAGTTAGCTGGATACGTTGAAATAATATTTATATAAATAAAACACAAATTATGATTATGATTTTTGGGGAAAACTTCTGAAAATATTAATTTTGTATTTTCTCGATTTCACAAAATCAACCTTGCAATAAACAATAAAGAAGATAACACGAGTTAATAGATATATATATTTTAATAGATATAATACAATTAAATATTACTTGCACCAGTATTTTTTATATTTTATTAGATAGAAAAATACCTCAACACGCGATAGTTGTTGCTTTAATTTCAACTATTTATTAGGCAGACTTTATTAATTAACAGCGCCATCTAGCGCCGAGTTGCAGAACTACTTAAGACTTTCATGTTATGTTTTGCTGAAACTTTATTTATAGTGTTTTTTTAAAGCTTCCAAAGAATTGCAATTTTTTTTTATTTAAAAAAACGTGTTCATTATATAATACAGATAATAAAGCGGGAAATCTTCCCGTTTCGAACTTTGACGTGTGTCCATAAACAATTGATTGGTCACACATAACCGGAACGATAAACACCGTTATATTATTTGTTTCTTTCTTTTCGTGAGCTGCCTTGGTCAGTTTGAACATTTGTAACTCACTTTTGATTATGTATAGAAAGAATAGAGAGAAAGAAATTAATGCATAAGCAATTAATACTCTCCCTCTCTCTCTCTCTCTCTCTTACCTAACTCTTTCATATAGCCGTTTCAAAGGTTTCTTATCTCAAAAGGTTCTCTAAAAAAATCTTCTTCTTTATTATCCGTCTTTCCGTCTGTCAAGAGCATTTATCTCGAAATTACGTGAATGTATCCATCTGAATTTAATATCAAATGCTATCAAAAGACTCCAGGGTATGTGCACCGTTTTTCTTACATGAAATGCGTAGTTGCGATATCAAAACCTACAGGTTACTTCCCGGGGACGTACAATATTTAAAGTTGGCAAGAAGTGAGAAATTTCAATACAAATAAAATGAACAAATCAGTTTCATGCTGTATTCCGAACATAGCAAAAAAGCCAAAGACAGAAGGGGTGTCTTTTCCGTTTTGGTCTAATATGTTAATGACACTAATTTTACATTGTCAGTGTATAGTTATTAGACACTATAGTTATAGGACAGTATGAAAGTAGAACAAAAAGGAGACGGCCATAAATATAAGTAAATACCTACTTTCTATCAATTAATTAGTTAAATAGTCTCGAGATCTACGAAAGCGGATAATAATCTATTCCTTACACTTAAGTGATAATGGTTATAAAAGTATTTTAATGTGTGTAAAATTCAAAGTTATTAGTAGAAATCAATAAAATAGATAATATAATTGATCCTTGTTTAGTCACTTACACTCTTCTATATATAATTTATTTTTTATAAGTTAAATAATGTTTTATGAGGTCAGTCGTGGCTCAGGAACACAAGCGTATGACTGTAAAAAGAATCCAGAATTCAGCGGAAAATGGGAAACGGCCGTCCGTCCGTATTATATTATTATACTAACATCCGTGATGTTAATATAATAATATAATAGATTGGGTACGTAGTCTAAAAATTAAAATATATGAGCTAAATAATCAACAGCCATGGAGGATGGAGAATTTATTTCCCACACGGTGAAATATATAGTACCTACAAAAGCACTTTTTAAGTCAGACCGAAAAAAGGAAAATCCTTCACTCGATCTATCGACTACATTTATTTTATATCATAATTTTAAATAATATTAGTGATACTAAATTGGCTTTTAATAGCTGTTAATGGAATATCTAACCACGTAAAAGAGAGCCAATTTGAACTGATTTACGCAAAATCGAAGATACAAATTTTTCAGTGGGTACATGGCGGGAACATAAGAGATGTACAAAGACATAAAAGATATAGAAAACTTATGTTATTTATTATTATGTTCTTATTAATCTCTGGAATTTCATACATTTACATAGAGACTTTTAAATATTAATTATCCTCAATATAATACCACAGTTATTAGTTCCGTTAATGTAGTTCCATTTTACCCTTTATATTCGGAACTCTAACAAAAAAAAACTCTAATAATAAAATAATAACTAACCTTTGTTCTAAGTATATAAAAATAATGAACCACTTTGGTCCCACTTGAAGTAAGTTAGTTAAGTTCTGTGATGCTCGCAACTACTGGCAACAGTACAAAATACAAATACTACTATTTTATTGTTGTCACAGTCAATCTTCGCAACACAATATGTACCATCAATCATAATTTATGTTCAGTAACTGTACATTTACTGGCTCTGTAAAGAAAATTGTATAATTTATAAAAAAAGTAGTTGCAATTTTTTCCTTAGGTTTAAATAGGTAGGCAAATGAAATACGGATTCAGTGTTAAGTCACTCCCGCTCAGCACTTTCTGCCGAATTTCAAAGGCATTGTGTGTTGAAAAGCGCAACTCAACAGTGCGCTTTCCCTCGTTACCAGTGTTTATAAGAATCCAGTATGGTGGTCGTCGTAACCGCAACGTAAAACATATAAAGCCATAAAATATTATATTTTTTTTGGCTTTTATAAATATAATTTGTATATACTTAATACATTCAGAAGATTAAGTTAGAAGATTTAAAGGCGAAACGTACAATAAATTATTAATATATATATTTTACATATTATGCGTATTATGCGTATTACATTTGAGAAAAATTATAACGTGACAAGTTGTGGGTTGGATTTCCACTCGAGGAAATTAAATATTTAATATTTCCATCGCTCTGGTGTTGAGACAAAACGCGGAAGAAAATAGGGAACGGGGTGTCTTAACACTATTTTGCACCTGTGTAACCTGCAGTGTCTATTCCACCTAGAAAAACATCCGTTGTTTCTCATAATGCATTTCTATTTCAATCTCCATTCTTCAATATTAGTAGAACTTCTTTTTTCAATGATCCATTTCAATTTGGTAACTCTTACATAATTCTCTTTCGTCACCATTAAGCTATCTCATATCATAAAAAGTATAATAGGAGTGTGTAGAGTGACTAGGACTATATTATATGAATGATATTTCTTTGGTCAGTGTTGATGAAGCGGTCCTTCTTAAGTTGGATAAGCTCAGGGCGTTGTTATACATACTGTTCTCTTGATTGACGAACTAAGTTTTTTTATAATCACCCTGTATCCTGCATATAACGGGAAAGGCAGGGAAAGGTGCAAAATCTGACTTTTATTAATAAGCTTTAAGGAAGTCCAGATTATTGTTTTTATTATACATATATATATATACCTGAAGAATATTTTCAAATGATAAAAACCATTGTAAACACGTTTCTTAAAGTTATTTTAATTTCTATTTTTTTATTTGAGTTCAAATAAAGAGATAAATTACATTACCATAGTTCAAATTGCTTCAGTAACAAAACAACACGCCTTGGTGGAGGAGCTGATGAGATCCTTTCATGCCACTCTATCTCCCTCTTGCCTTGTCGCGACAGTAATGGGGAGTCCAATACCCAATCCCTTTACGACTATTGACGTCTACTTTGTCAAGAACCATTAATTTGTCGAGATCAACAACAACAGATTGTCGTCGAACTATAGATATGCTCAAAATTTCAGTCTTCAAATTCAATTTTAAATATTTTTTTCAAATTTTGAATCGTCGAATTAAAGTAATACTACTCTTACTACTTCTGTTGTTGCTGGTAGCAGACAGTGAACAATCTAACTTTAACTTTGATTACAGATGAAGACAATTAAATATTTTTCTTTATTCCACGCATATCAAGGTGGGGATGGAGAAACCTTAGTGTTAAGTGTTTAAGACACAACGTTACCACTAAGACAGTTCTAATCTCCCTAGTAGGAATCAAACCAAGCACCACAGCCTTTAAAACACACTCCATGTCCATCAAACCCAATAGCCGTATGTAAAATGAAGCCAGTATAAAACGAGAACCACGGCTGTTTCGCGTTACTCGCCCGCGCAAGGTCAAGTGCGAGAGTCATTGCTCTGCGCATCCTATCCTGTGTGTAGTAGTTGTCTTCTCCAGGTGAGTGTTCTTCATGTATTTCCTGTCATATTTTATTTGGTTGCATATTAATTAATTGTTGTATGTTTTTAATTAAATTTAATTATTGTGATAAAATATTATTGAAAGTTCAAGTTTAAATATCTTTTGGTTCAAATATTTTTTAAGAAGTGAATACAATAACATTGTAAATAAGACTAGAGTCAGCTGACACCTGAGACTTAGTGGTAAGGAACTCAATTGAAATCAATTGCCAGAGATATATATAGCAGATATTTATTCAATTAATTTATTAGTATTTATAATTTATTTAAATATAATTTAATAATTTTACAAACGTAGATACACAATTAATTTATTCATTAACTACTTAATTTTTGAGACATTGAATATTTAATGCTGAACTTTATCACCGCGCTTTTGCCTTATTGCTACAACAAGGAAATGAAAATAATCATCCACTCTAGAGAATCGAACCCACAACTGCTCTCGACGGCCATATTATATAATTTATTTTAAATTAAAAATACATATATTATAAATATTACTTGGTATAGTAAAAATAATATATATTTCTCTTACGAAATAAGTTACCAATTTTCTTTGAAGCTATACTTAGAAACCTGTTCATAATTTATACAGGAGGCAACAGAAGTTTATTTCAACCTTTCGAGAAAGGGTTTTAAGACCAGAATAGGGACTCGTGTTGACTACTGTACAAAATTAAATGAGACCTTGACTGATTGCCATGAACTGCATGAACAGAACAGCCTTCGCTGTAGTTCTCTTAGAATTATTTTTACTTGTTTTATTTTTAATACAAAAAAGTTGTATTTAAAATACATACTTACATGGAAGCTACGCGATATGATTTTTTTTCTTATGTAATATATAATGTTAGGCTTAACACTCCTCTCCGTTCCCCATTTTCCCACGAATTCTGGAGACGTTGGCGTGTTGACCGAACCCGCCCCTGAAGTGAAAAAAGTGAACAATTTACAAAAACTTTTTTTGTAATTAATCTATTAACTGGTGCCTCTTTGTAAAAGTGAATTATAAATTTTAAAGTAGAATAATTTATTTTTACTTCTTTTTGCGTGGTAAGACGAAATTATATACTTATATAAAAATACAGTTAATAAATCCCTGTACATACATAAAATTTAGATATCGTACTATGGAGCTTAACGCCGCTTTTTATTTATAATAACGACCGTGTCAACTATGCAGTTAAGCGTGAAACACACTTTCATGTATAATAATGTCTAAGTTAGTGTTCACGCAATAAAATATATTATAGATTTTCTGCAAAAGCTCCCAGAAATGAGAATGCTTACGGTATACCTTGAACTTACGACCCATCATTAAAATATAGCCCATAGACCGTCATAATATAGATATATTATTACAATATATTACAATATATATATATATAATACTTATATTTTGAAGTGAAATAACGGAGAAGGTCTTCATGCAGTCAATATTTTCGTTACGGCATTTGAATTTTGAAGTTTGTATTTTATATTT
>JBAIZZ010000463.1:35512-47484 GCA_037355905.1 Heliconius aoede | reverse complement strand
TCTTTGTGGTCAGATGCCATGACGATGACGATACCGTTAGAAAAGTCGGTGACCAGAGCGTGACCATGCAAGCTAAGCACCAAGTTACTAAAACATGAGGTAAAACTACTATGAATTTTTACGTTACTACAACTATAGTAGTAGTGATCAATACTGGCAATTAAGAGATATAGTCGTATAGAATATATGAAAATTATTTCGATTTTCGCTAACGAGTATCGAGCAAAGTCCTGGTAGTGGTTTGACTTTGATTGACATAGAATAGCAGTATTGAGACAGGTCATAAGAAATTCAAAGATTGAAGAAGATAAACACAAAACCTAAGTTCTAGTTCTTCTAAGTTTATGTATTATATATTATATGTAGCGTTTACAAATGGTGTTATTTTTAATTCTTAAAATAATAAAATCGAAAACACGATTAATAAAATTTAATTTCTTAACACACCTAATAAACATATAAAGACCGTCGTGGTGCAGTGGCACAAGGGTGCCGCCCGCAAAAGCGACGGTTATGGGTTCGATTCCCACAACCGTCGCGTTGAGACACTAGAGGAAGTGAAATATTTCTTTACGTTTATATTTTTTCTTCGCTCTGGTGTCGCAGCAAAGCGCGGCGTTGAGTTCTGCCACTCAACACGCAATGCCTCCAGAATTCGGCAGAAAGTGGGGAACGAAGTGTCTTAACAGCCAGGTTCACTCTCCCTACCCTGCTGTGTGCGGGACACAGCGTGAAGCTAAACATATAAATTAGCGATATTTATGTAAAAAGCATATTACATAAAAAATTATTATATAAAAAACGCTGTAACTTAAATATGTATGCTGCACATAGCAGGAAAGGCAGAGAGAAACTGGTGACATAGTGTTAAGACACTCCTTTTAATTTCTCCGAAGAGGAATCAAACCCACAGTCTTATTTACAGTTGCACACTTGTGCCTCAGAGGCACGTCAGCCTCAAACGGCTAATATATATATTATGCACACTTATTTACTTTATCTGTTTATATTTATTACTAAACTAGCACATCATTAATAGATTAATCCACACAATTATAGAAATAAAAATTCAAAAATAAATAAATTTGGATCCTATTTAAAACATGTACGATATCTTATCGCATTCTTAAGAGTCTGTGCTGAATAATTTTATTTATTTCTCTGTGCAAGGTCGCCCTCGGAATGGTAATTGGCCTATCTCGAGCTCTGACCGACATACATACATTTTGCAGCATCCTGGCTGCATTATTATCATTACATATAATTAAACGACTAGGTTTTATGTTGTATTTATAATTTTATGACCCTATCAAATAATAATTTTGGTTGCTCTACATTCCAACAAAGAGTATTAAGCGGAGAAATTGTACACACATTTCGTGCTACTAGGCAGAGAGATGAGATGGCAGCGACAACGATATTGTTCTCTCTATATCTATATCTACTGACATATATCCCTCCCTCCCAATGAAAAAATATGTTTATTTATATTTTTAATTTTAAAATTTAACATACTTAATGTTATATACAATTTTGATTTAAAATATAGACACTTCTCAAGCACAAGCCAGACATCTAAAGTCTTCCTATCTCACGCCTCACATCGTCACGAAGTGACGGTTATTGTAATAAACCACTGTACTTATGTATTTTGCAAATATCTCAAGACCTAGAGCTTAAGTGGTCATTGTCTTCAAACATAAACATATACTTTTATATTGACACTGCCGTGCTTCGGTGAACCGAGTTCTGTTCAACTTCATATTGCTGGTTCAAGTTAAAATTTTAGAAAGTTAAAAAATATAAGTATTTTTTTTTACTATACCTGGAACCTGCGTTCCCATTAAGACATTTCCCTTCTCCACTAATGGAAATCAAACTCACAATTACTACATTAGTATTTTTAACACAAAAAAATCCTCCGTTGAACAAAATATGGCGGTAGTTTTTATCAATTTTGTGGAAATGAAATATTTAATATTTTAATTTTTTCCCTTGTACTTGTAAATGCGGGATACAGCGTGAAACTGTCCAGTAAATAAAAATACATATAATAAGCTTACATTACTAGTACAGAGAAACTTTTTAACTAACCAAAAGATTAACCGTACAAAAAAATATTTAATGAACACTTTTTGATTCCCGTTAGTTACATTATTATTATAGACGTAGACTAAAGTAATGTAGTAAAGAAAGTTGATCAACGTCTTATCTAAAGTCACGAAGTCGTGAGTTATTACTTCAAAAAGAGAAATTCCTACGCAGATAACATTATTTTTTATTGCATACCAGACAAAGTACTAACGTGTTTGAGAGAAAAAAAAATACGGTTTCTTAATATCTATGCTGTGAATAGATAGCTAAAGATGTTTTCTTTTTTTATAAATTGATTTGGATTTCAGTAAATTTTTTAATTAAATAATGATTATTTTCATTAACTCTAAAATCGTGAGATGGAAAAACATTCACTCATCTCACTCAACGATAGTTATTTTTTTATTATTTTTCGTTCATCTAAGAACAGTGCATATTAAATATCGAACGCAGTATAATTATTAGTGACACCAAAGGAATGTAAATTTCCTCGGGTAAGAAACTAATCTACGACAACTACTTATATTTATTCCTTTTATCTACGCCGCCTTCAACTACTTGTATTTAGAAGTTGCATTGCTTCAATCAATTTATAGCAAACTACTAATATTCTCTCCAGACTTCAGTGGAAAATGGGAAATGAAGTGTCTTAACACTAAGTACCCACTGCCTGCCGATTAAAATTGCCAAAGCTGATTTAATTTAATTAATTTCATAACTAATTTAAATAATTTCATAGGTAAATATGAGATTAATCAAATGTGGCGGTGTCCTCGTGAAAATTAAAGGAAATTGACAAAATCAAAGCACAATACAGTCTGGGTACACCCACGTCTGTACATCACCTACAATGTAATGCAAATTAAATCCGATTACACTTAAGCCATTGTTTGGATTATTTCTAATTCATTGAATATGAATATTGTTAATATTAAACGGTTTGTTTGTATTTGTTTACCAGTGAAAGCTCTTTAATTCTAAGATTCTTTTCTTTTATAATTACTTTTGTACTTTTTTTTGGCAGAGATAGTGCATATCTTAATTAACGTTTTAATACGAATATACTATTTCCTGATTTTTTTGGGACGTGTCAGACGAGGAAAGCCAGTGAAAAAATTACTGTCTTTTAATTTTATTTAGTCAGTTACAGAAATTTCGTTCCAAATTATTTTTAACTTATTTATCACAGGGTTTTTAGCTAAAACTAAAGTTATGATATTTCACATGCAAAAACAACATATTATACAATAAAAACTTGGTAAAATCCTATATCTTAACAACTTTTATTCAATTTTAAGTAATTTAAAAGGATGTTAAATGTAAAAAAGGATATTACATCAGCTTCACGCTGTATCCCGCACACATCAAGGTAGGCAGAGGGAAATTTTAGCTTCTTAGCACAAACTAGAACTATTCAATACAGCATATGTGCTGGTGCCTCTAAGCATATGTATGTATATAATGTATGCTTAGAATTGACAAAAGGCACCATATCAGAGATAAAGCCTTTGTATTCAAATCATATTAAATACATACCTAATTGTCGGGAGCAATGAATATATTGATAAGTATATAATAGAAATAGAAAGCTTATAAATGGTGGAAAAGTAGCTTTTAATTTTTTCCACACATATCGTAGACACTAGAACTAAATCACTCAAGCAACCTTTTTTTTCAGTGTTTTGCTTGTTAAGTCAATCACTTACTCCTTCATTTCAATATTCTTATTGATGTCAAGGAAAACTTTTTTAGAGAAAATATTCTTCTTTCCTAAATAATGGCGCGCGGCATGCAAATTTTAATTCAAAATATTAGTTATTCTTTGAAATATACAATCAAATGAACAAATTAACATAAAACCACCACCGGCGAGGAAAGCAGTTCTACTGAGACGAGCCGGCAAGTAACTCAACAGTTTATTTCACACAATTTTATTATAATATATATCAACTAGCAATGTATTTAATACTGGCAGTTATCTCTTAAGCATTCCTGGTTAGTGTTATTACACGGTAAAGTCTTGGTTTTATTTTACTATTGTTTATACATTAGCTATTAACTATTTTTTGTTATACAATCATTAGTGATAAGCAACGAAGTGTCTTAACACTAAATTTTACGCTATAAAGAAATCTTAGAATAACGGAAAATTTAAAAAATCTCTGTACAAAGATGTTTACAATATAAATAAGGTGTAGATATAAAAAATTCGAGGTAGCTTAGTGGTCAGAGCGTTCGGACGACAAATCTCACTATGTTAAAAAATCTATTTCGTTTTGTCAAAAATTAAAGTTTACATAACACTAGACATTGTATTGCCAAGCTTATACATTACAAATTTCCATACTTATTACCTTTAATATACCTACAATATTCTATTAAATTTTGTAAGAAAAGCTTTTGTAAAAACTAATTTTACAGTTGACTGTCTCTTATTCGTTTATTTGCTATTAATAAAAGAGAAAAGATAATAAGTCAATTAAATCAGTCAATGGAACGAAAAGTGTGGGGTTTCAAACTCCATAATAGAGTTCAATGATCCTAGTTAGACACGGGGACAAATTTTTATGGTAGAGTTATACTTAATCAACGGAATTTTCTTCTATTATTATAAAAAATATTATATGGAAAGTTGCTTTAGTCGTTTATTGATTCAGAATTTTTTATGTAAATACATTAAGAAAAGATAAACATTTAAAACATTTAAAAATAATTTTAAGAAATCCAAAAACATCCTTCTATTGTGCACTGCTATAAATATGCTCGGAGCTACAAATTATATGATAGGAATTCAGTTTTTTAAATCTACCCACTATATGATTAGTATTAGTATAAGCGACTAACAGTCGCAGGGATGGAAATACTATTTCATAACTTTAAGGCTTTCAACACCACATCCGCGCATAACGACCTTAACGAAAACCATTACGTCAATACATCAAATCTATATACACGGATCTTATCGGACTGCTGCACAGTGCACCAAACAAAAACACTTATTCCTTTAGTAATAAGGTTCATAATATTCTAAAACAATAACATTAAAAACAAAAAAAACCATTTAAACTCAAAAGTCATACTGTAATACGTTAATAAGATCTATTTTCGTTTACAACGCATTGAGAAAGTAAACGTTACGTGAGTGTCTTTCTAAGCAGAGGCCCTAGAAGTTTGTTAAACATAAACACTGGCCTAAGACGAGTGTCTCTAGAAGCATTTACTCAACACTATATTGGTATGCACCGAGGTATTGGCGTAATGTGAATTTCTAAGAATGCATTGTCGGCCTCTCCAAGTGTATGCAAATGTTTATTAGCCGGCTAATATAAGCTCGTTAGATATAACTCCAGGATATGGTGATAATATGGTAGAATCGTCTCTGGACACAGATTTATTACGGTAAATTAAAGAGTTATCTGTAGCCATTTTTATAATCACATCTATTTTATTATCATAATCGTAGGCTATGAGAAAATATGAGCATAACGAAGTGTGAAATTTTCGATATAGATTTTAGGATGTAATTTTTTGTCAATTTTTAATGAAAATCTGAACTTTGTCGCTCACGTTTATAAATACTTTTATTTTATTGAAATTATAACCGTCCGTCCGTCATACTTACATACATATTTTATAGACTAAGACTATTATTCAAATTACAAAATATTGGGAAGTCGTTTTCTAAATAAGTTTATACGTACGTGGATATACGTAAGTCAAGTTAAATCGGAAGACAACAAATACGTGTAATTCCGGATTTCCTGACAAACCAACCTTGTCCGGTTGAGCTATATAAACCTGTATTTTTTTGCAAGAAGTATGAGAAAATGACAAACTAGCAAAAAAGTCCTTTGGGGTTCCCTATATTTAGAAAATTGATATGTCAGTCTATCTGTCGGGGAGCAGTGTCACTAGCGTGTGTCTGTAAGCCTGGCAGTTTTGGGTTCGATTTACACTCGGGGGAATTAATTATATTATTTATTAATATTTTGCTTCGGTACCAAAGCAAAGTACGGTGTTGAGTTCCGCTAATCAACACGCAGTACCTAAAAAAATCAACGGAAAGCGGAAAACGGAGTGTCTTAACACGGGTTCCCTTCAGTCCATCAAAAACCATCTTACGGTCGACACTGACCAACTGCTCCTTGACACCCTCAAATGTATTTCTATAAAAATTATGAGATTTTTAAAGAAACGTGTTCGTTTAAATTGTTCCATGTTTCATATTATTGTTATTGTAGAAAGCTTATAATTTTTTACGTCTAGAATTATTGAATTTTTGATACGTCAAAATGAACATTTTATAGAATATATTCAGTAGGACGATTTTTGTGAAACTTGTATGAAATTCACTTTCATATTATGTTTTTTGAGTTAGATCCAAACACGACTTAATTTAGTTTCGTCTATCTAGTTTCCTCGTCGTCGTATATGTGAGAAAATCTATTATTGAGTACATGTATTATTGTAGTAAAACCGGTTTGCCTATTTGTCGATCTAATCTCAGAAACAGCTTAACCGATTTAAATGTAAAATATCCGGGCGTAGCTGCGAACGGGTTCCAAGTGAGTTATAAAGTTATTTTTTGAATTACGTATTTGAAGAAAAATACAATTTATTGAATTTCTATTCAAGAAATCCTTCAACGCTCGAAGTGGAAAATAACAAATGTATTGAAATGTTGGTGGAACAACAAACATCTTATATAACTTGAAATCTACCCAATTGAAAATAGTTATAACATAAATATAATTTGTGGTTTTTTTTATATATTTTATTAAAATGTGTTTTCTATTTTCATTTGCTTCTGTATGTTCTTTAGTTAATCATGGATGATTTTTTCTCTTATTTGAGACAACCCAGAAATCTGGACATTATATAAGAGGCTGATAAGGAAAGATTGTCTTTTTGATTTCAATTTCTCCTTTTCTTTTATATAATGTATCTAATAAAACCAAATCACCTTATTAGCTGTCAGTAACGTAGTTTTATTGCTTGAAACATACTACTTTACTCTCACGATGAACCCTTAGATTTCCCTTCACATATGTTTAAGACTTTCTTCAGAGGATATTTCAAAGTAGTAAAGAACAATAATATATAGATACGTACACATTTATGCAACATGTGAGTGAATAAATTTATATCAGTATATTGTAACGTTTTCTTAGATATATATCGTCATTAATAAATTACTATTGATATCTTTACTAAATTAACTTTTTATTAGCTTCATGCATTCCGCACACAGCAGGGCATGCTGAGGCACTTTGGTAACCTAGTGTCAAGATACTCCGTTCCCGTGAAGCCACTCTCGGAGCCTACTTTCAGCCGGATTCTGGAAGAATTTCGTGTTGCGAGTAAGCTAAAACGATTAAGTTCTTTCTGGCTTTTTCAGATCTCTTAGAAATTTTTCAATATCATTTCTCCGTACTTCCATATACTCCCCAAGGAACTTATATGACATATTTCATCTTGCTACGTTTTGTAATTTTGTCTGTGCTGTCTGTCAGTCATTCAGTATAGAAGTTTTGTATTACTTACATACATATGTATATCGAGAGTATCGTAAAAATAAAGATAGATATTCTTAGAAAGGTTACCTACAAATAATATATCTAATATCAAAAAATTGAAAGTCTGTACCGTTTTTAAATTTTAATGCAGCGTGGTTTTATTATACTTGTGTGTCCAACATTATATATTCTTCAAACTAGTTTCCTTATCACTAAAACTAATTAATAGTTAACTAATTATACGTTTATTTAGAAAAGCTTATCTGTAGTAAAGAGATAAAATGGCGCCATTCGTTTTTTTGTTGCTAGGTTTCTTTTTTATAAGATCTAAGAATGATTATTAGTTCTTAGATCTTATAAAAATAGAAATAGTCCTTAGTTTTCACGCTATATCCCGCACGAAGCAGCATTGGTAGAGTAAATTTGGGAGAAGACTCCGTTCTCATTAAGAACAACAGTTCCCTATTTTCAGTCGAATTCTGGAGGCAGGACTTAACGTCACGCATTGACTCGCTACAAGAGCTTGGAAATTAGAATATTAAATATTTCACTCCTTCGTGTGGGAATAGAACCCACAACCTTTCGCGTTTATAATTACACAATTGTGATGAAAGTGAAAAAAATATAAACAAAAGCCTATTCTTAAATGTATCCATCTCAATATTTTTATTAAAATCTCATGGTGTAAAATGATTAAATCAAGACAAAGTTTTTTTTCAGTATTTTAATTTTTTGTACTATTTTACACTCAGAAGTTATAATCAAGCATAACGGAAGGCACGCCAAGCGTTACATTCCCTAAATACCTCTTACTTTAAATACTTAAGTGCGTACTTTCTCACGTATATTTGTGATAATATCTAAATTACACTTTTATAGCGATCTTTATAAAGTGAGTTCATTCATGGTTTTAGACTGTTATACCTGACTTGTTTCATTTAACAGTAGGTATTTAGAATTGTATATAAAGATAATATTCTTTTATTCAAATATGTAGATGCTAGTATAAACTATGTGCTAGTATGTCGATTTTGCTCGAAAGTATTTCAAAATAAAATAAAAATAGGCTAAGTGCGAGTCGAAATCACGCACAACTGGTGTACCAATATAAAAGACGGCAAAAAACACAATAATATATGGAACTCTTACTTAACCATATCTTTTATCCTATTTTTTTATATTTTATAATAATAAAGATCTATGCCATCTGTAAAATTTTCAATTGTCTAACTATCACGGTTATGAACTACAGCCTGACCATAAAAATCCTTATATCGCGTACGCTGTGGAATTTATAGATAATAGAGCAAAGTGATGTACTATAGTTTAATAGAGGTTATCAATATCTACAAAAAAAGTTCTCGATACCTTATGTCCAATTGTTATATTTATGCCACAATAAGTAATTTTCTACACGCAGAGGTTTATTGTTTATCACAGTAAGAACGTAATTCCGTGTACTTATTTAACAAATAATTCGCAAGTTTAAGCGGGCGAAGCAGCGAGCTGGTCGCTAGTTACTTAAATATAAATAAAGCTTAGAATATGCATATCGCGCAGTTGATACGTTTCTGTAGTTTTTTTTTTTTTTTATGGGAGAGGACAAGGCAAACGAGCGTTCGGGTCACCTGATGGTAAGTGATCACCGCCGCCCACGACCCCATGCAACACCAGAGGAGCCACAGGTGCGTTGCCAGCCTTTTAAGGTGGAGATGAAGGGCACTGGGGCCCAGCATTACCTAATGCGAAACGCAGTGGCAAGGGCCACTACTTCACGCCGGTTTTAAATGCCGGAGGTGGTATTAAATCCGGTCGAGTCTGCCCATGCGTGTTGCCATTACTGGCGACGTGACTCTACCACACGTACTTTAGTCGCCTCTTACGACACCGACAGTACTAGGGTGATCCTATTCTAAGCCGGGACCACACGGCTGACTTCACCAGAGCGAAGAAATGAAAACATAAACAAATATTTTCTTTCCTCGAGTGGGAATCGAACCCGCAACCAGTCGATTGTGCAGCACAATTTGTACCACTGCGCCACGACCAGCCTCAAGTGAATCTTACCTTGGAAAAATGTGGGAAATATATACACATGAAAAATACTAAACATAAAACAAGTATACTTATATACTTATTAATAACAAGAACCCAAAGTACTTTGAAATCAGGAGCTGTTACAATAGAGCTTATAAGTGTAAGCTTTCATAGAACCTTGAAACTTACTAATTAGGATTATATAGTACTATATTTCTCTTTTCTTCTTTTTACACATTATATATATATATATATGTGTGTGTGTGTGTGTATATTTACAAGTTTTATACACAAGTAGCATATAAAATAAATATTATATTTTGTCAATTTGATTCCTACTCGAAAAAGTTAAATATATTATATTTTTATTTCTTCGTAACGAAGCAAAAGAGCAGCTTTGAGTCCATTCACTCAACATGCTATATCATTCATCAGACATCGATTTCAGTAGAAAATGGGAATCGAACTGTGTTAACAACATGATCCCAGGTTCCTTTTGCTATTAATGCTATGCTATGCTATTAATAAATATTATATATAAACATTGTAAATACATGTAGATAAAAAATATTAACATCGTAACATTATATAAAACTAAAAAAAATATTTAAATAATATTAAGCAATCATAGAGATTACCTCTCAGCACCAATTATAAAACGAGGCCTCTATCAATACATATTATTAGTCATTTACATCGAATACTACACAGATAAGTCATCCTTAGCAGTAAATAATATGTTTACACGCGATTATAGTCTATAACCTAAACAGGTACAGACTATAATAACGTGTCGTCCGTTCGCGTGCCATATTTGTATGTAATATTTAAAAATCAAGAATTATAAACCTACCATAGAATATTCAAATATAATATAACACTTTTCTTGAATCAACTATAAAATAAAACAAATGTAAACACTTTCACTTTAAAATGTGTATATTTTATAGAATTAAATGATAAAGCTGCGTACATTCATGGCAGTTCGCGTCAAACTGCGCGAGAGCCTCTCCCCTCCAATATCAACTTGTTTTGTTCGTTCGTTCTTCTTAACACAAGGTACTAAGGTTCAAGCAAAGCTTATATTTTATGTTATTCAAAACTATAAAAGCTTCTATTTGTTTTCGTTTTAATAGTATAGTTATATAGGAATAAATTTTATAATATATAAAATATCTTCACTTCTTTTGATATTTCTTTATTTTTCTTTTATATCAGGATAGGTAGAAAACTTCTAATGATTATACAATGTGTTCCCATTAAGTCTGTTCTGTTCTCCATTTTTTTTATTAAATTCTAGAGGTATTTCGTAAGTAGTGACGGAACGAGACGGAGAAAATGAAGATATTGAATATTTAATATTTAATTTTCTTGAGTGGCTATCGAACCTATAATCTTTCGAGTTTCCAGTTGTGTCCCTGGTCCCACGACTGGTCTCTACTAATTCTAATAATGATTTTAATTTACGTACTTACGTCTATTCTACCGTCTCACCCTATTTCTAGTTATTATTCTACTTCATTCCGTTTTATGTATTGTATATTTCACTTACCAGTATATCGTAGACGGAGATTACTTTCGAAGGTCACTACACAAAGGTCGATTACTCTTCAAGTCTCGATGGCCTTGTCAATTCCAACATTGCAAATTTGTTTTCTGACAGTTTTAATTATTTTAAAAAAAAATTTGTATACTATAAATTTAAATGAATGTATATAATATTTAAATAATTATAATTTTTAATAAAAAAAAAATACCGACTTCTTCAATTTCAACTCTTATTGAAACTTTCAACATACTACTCTCGATGTGTACCCTTTTCAATAAAAAAAGAATCGTCGGATTTGGTTGGGTAGGGTGTCCATTTGTCGCGCAAAATACTTATGCAAATTTAAGACTTACGTGATTTTCTCATAGATAGGAATGGGCCAATTTAAAATGGAATCAGACGGGTCACTAGCTTTCAAATAAAAAGTTATCAAAATCGATTCACCCAATCGTAAGTTTTATGGTATAAATAATACAATCGAATTTTGGATGATTGATAATCCTTCTTTCACAAAAGTCGATTAAAAATATACCTAATTGAGATATAAAAACAGCTGTATGAAAATATGTTAACTTATGTCACTTCGAAATAAGCTGACATTGTACAAAACTTGCATCCGCCCTATCATGTCCTACGCTTGTGTCGTGTTCGCACACACCAAGATAGACCTCCTTCAGAGGGTTCAAAACAAATTCCTCCGCATGGCATCCGGATGCCCATGGTACGTACTGTTATGACGGTTTATCCCGAAGTCTTTTTAAAAAAAGATTAATAGG
>JBAIZZ010000463.1:0-35412 GCA_037355905.1 Heliconius aoede | reverse complement strand
TGATAATAATATCTCTGCCCATTGTGAAAAAATACCTAAAAAATAAACCAACTCCTGGTGTTAAGCTTAAGTAAAAACTGAATCTAATATTAGATAATTTATAACCAAGTTTATATACAATTTTAACAACATATAATAAAATATGTTATACCTTTGGATGGAAAATAAATATTCCATATAAATTGGTTGAAACGTTTATTTTATTTACTATTTACATATTCTATTATTCATATTGTTTATTTATTAGATAATAATCCATCGTCGTTTGTTCTTAACAGCTTAGGCACGGCTAAAAATATATCAAAATAAAAATACAGTAAATGTGATCGCTCGTGATTGAAAATATGTAACTACAGAAGTATTTACTAACCTTTACTTTATATATTACGTGACGTGTTTTCATTTGTATTTTTACATTTAAATTGACTCATTTCATTAATTGATTCTGAATTTTAATGACGCTTTATTTATGATATATAAGCTTCTTATATAGTACATAGTATATATAATAATATAAAAAAATATTCCGGAAGCAGATGGGTGTTTTGACACTAGATTTTCTCTACCTTGATAGATATGATTTACCTAATATACATAAAGAATGATGCTGAATTGAAAAAAATATAACTGTACGAACCTTTTCAATACTCTTTCACATTAACTACTAGTACTACAATTGTGGCTGCTTGTTTGATTTTTACTTAGTAGTTTTTGATTTAAAATTTAATATAACAAAAATTTCCGCTTATATTTATTTTCACTTAAAACCTCTATTGGCATAAAAAAATGTCTAGTAAAAATTATCAAGGATTTGATAATTTTTTTTCTTATAATATAGATTAACAGGTTATTTATGATATCGATGAACAGTAACAAAAGAATGTAAATATTTAAACACTCAAATGAATATCCCTGGTGGGGATCGAACCCACGACCTTTGGATTAGAAGTCCAACGCGCTATCCACTGCGCTACAGGGACGACGATCAATATATGAAATATATAATATCTCATGACACTCGTTAAAATAATATACTAGTGATCGATGATTTTAAATAAAATAGTATTATTGCATACAAGAACAATAATATTTTTTAATAATTACTGTTTGCAAAATATTCATCTGACGTACGAATTAGTGCGTTCTGTAACTCTTTATTATTTTTTGACGTTTTTTTTTTTCAGTTTAACGCTGTATCCCGCATGCTGCAGTGTAGACAAAGATAACTTAGTGTTAAGATATTCCGTCTCCCACCTCCAATGCATTACGTCTTGAGTGGCTGAACTCAATACCGCGTTTTTATCTTGGTACCATAGTAAGAAAATGAAAATATAAAAAAATATTATTTTATTCATTCCCCCAAGTGGAAATCAAACCCAGAACCGTCGCGTTACAATCACACGCTTACGCGATGCCGCGATGGCCTCATTTGATACAATATAAATAAAATAGAACTATGTGTCTGTGATTTCAGAATAAGTGTGTTTTTAAGTACATACAGTTATTTGCACGACTTTAAAACAAGCAAATATTATTTAATTAATTTCTATAATACTTGATTTTTATTGGACATAAGTATGTTTTGCACCTACTACATTTTATCCCGGAATTTTCGTGACATTGCCATTTACGCAGGGACACTTTTTTTTATGTGTTCAGTTATCTTTTCGTTCACTTATCATAAAATAAAAAAGTAATCAAAATGGGAAAATTAAATATATATAGATAAATAAATAAATAAAATTACATTCATAATTCAAATTTTAATGGTCAAAACATTTTTAAATATGTTTTTACAAAAATAATACATATTTATTAACAATATAAATATTACGACTAATTTAATCTATTCAGTTCACTTTCAAGCGTTTTCATCAATCATTACAAAAGCATTGAATAAAGAATTCTTAAATGTAAAAGGATAAATCTTGAAAATGAACGATTTAAAAAAAGGTATTCTGTGTTAGAGCTAGTATATAATACAATGTATACACCTATGTGTATATATGTATTATATACTAATAATATTATACAATATATTTATTTGAAAAATACTCGAAGATATGTTCGTACGTGGTACCTGGTACCTATTGTAAAGTAATAATCATGGTTTAAAATGTAAAATAGTAAAATGCTTTATATTCTTAATATAATTAAATCTATCTGGGTTGCGTAAATAGATAGATTACATCTCAATCAAACATAGTGACAGTGAAAACCTAGAAAGTAATCCCTGAGAACTAGCTAACAGAAAACGTGCAAAGAAGACAAAGTAAATGAATTCAGGAAACATGGATGACGATGTAAATTTGATATGGAAATACCTATCTTGGGGAATTATGCTTATGGGAAGGCAGTACACCAGATCATCAGATCAGTAGCTGAAAAACATTAAAGAAATTTATAGAAACCTGGTAGCGGAGTGCTACTCTACAAACAGCTCCTAAAGAGCTTTTAAAGAGCTAAAAAAGAGGCTTGTTGTGTTGACAATTGGCAAGCCTCAAGAACCCAAGAAGACACAGATGCTTATAAGGTATTAAAAAAGAAGACCAAGAAAATTGTAGCTCTTATAAAAAGAGGCAGCTACTGAATCAAAATACGCTGCTTCTTGAAAGTAGAGAAACACTAAAAGAGATACATAAACTTGCAAGAAGAGTTGCTAGAACTGATATCACCGCAGGAGCTTTAGTCCGCGATAAAAAAAATTAGGAAATATTTGGTCCCCAATGTAATTTCTATCGAAGCCTGAATTTTTTTTTCTGATACAACCTTTTCTCTTCAAAGCGAAAGGCAGGAACAGATAGTAACGAATGCAATAATTATCGTGAAGTTAAGTTAAAAAAAAAAGTTAAGTTAATAAGCCATACAATAAAACTGCTTGAAAAAACGATCAACTACCGGTTAAGGAAAGGAAGCTCGACCCTATCGATCCAACGATATTCTTTAACATAACTTAAGAGTTTTCGGGCTAACTATATAGCCAATTTTACCTTATAGATGAGAAATATAGATGAGATATGTAGATGAGATAGATAGAAAAGAGATATAATTATTTGTACATTACAAGACATTACAAGAGTACATTTATTAAGTATTAAACTTAACACTCTTAGAATTATAGTGTATTTTTTAATAATTCCGACAAATGTACAGATATATTTACTACAGTACACCATGTCTAACAACACAAATAAAATAATAAACTTTATATAAGAAACATTTAAGTTATAATTGACATTATAAATAGTATGAATTATTAAGTATTTAATACAGTTTTATTTACAATCCACATTAAATTATTCTTATTTACAACAAAAATTACTTACACTTAAGTACAACAACATTTAACTCATTAATTAATAAATATATAATTAATTAATAAATATATAAATTAATTAATTAAATTTAAATCTAGTTATTGAGTCTGTATATCACGTCACCTAATACAACTGTACACCTTTATACCTTACGCCCATGAATGTATGCTGAAACAATAATATAATTAAGTTCGCTTATTATAAATCAAAACATCAGATATAGAAGATATACATAGATAAAGAATAAAATCTTATTGCATATAAAAATAATCGTATTAATCAAAATATTAGGCCGTCGTGGCGCAGCTGCACAAGAGTGTGACTGTAACGCGACGGTTGTGGGTTCGATTCCCACTCGAGGAAGTGAAATATTTATTTACGTTTATATTTCCATTTTCTTCGCTCTGCTGTTGAGGCAAAGCGCGGCGTTGAGTTCTGCCGCTCAACACAAAATGCTTCCAGAATTCGGCAGAAAGTGGGGAACTGAGTGTCTTAACACCGAGGTTCCCTCTGCCTACTCTACTGTGTGCGGGATACAGCGTGAAGCTGAAAAAGAAGAATTTAGTTAGATATAAGCTGACCATTGATATAATCGATCTAAGAAATTGTAATTGCGAACATTTTTCAAAATTTAAATAAACCTAATATTTTTTTCTTACAGCTGCACATGGACGTAACGATGACGTCTCAATAAGTCAAATAGAAATAATATCTTTAACTAACGGTTGGACTATTAAAAGCACCTTATCTTTAACTTAAAACGACAAAATTGAAACTTTACGATCTTTAATTAAGAGCAGCACATCTGAAGCTAAGTTTATTATCCGCAGAATTTTATTCTTGCTAATAAACTAAAACTAAACTAGCAGTCAAAGAGACTCAATTAATGTATACGGCAGCTTGAAGTTTATTCTAATCGTAAAGAGGTATAAAATAGTTACATTGTATGAAAATAAAATCAAAGGACGCCTGCGCAAGCATGAAACAAGAATTCGTCGGCAGTTTCTGAAACTTTCAGTTTTCATCTAACTAAAAAGACAAGTGCAAAATGTTGTACTAACTTTTTCTTATAGTATATAAAATTATTTGTACGTCTTTACGTAACATATATTTAGTTATTGCCAACGCTGTATAGCCAAAAAGCTCGACTGTCGCGCCTCTCGGTAAATCTATTTAATAAAAATCGTATAACGTGAACACTGACCTTGCGAATATTAACCCCATTTTTTTCAGTGTACTACTTACTAGTCATGTACTATTTCTTTCTTTGCTTATATTTTTTTAGCATATCTTTAGTTTAACGCTAAATTTCTACCCTCTTCATCCCCTATAATATGCGGGACATTACAAGGAAGAGATATCATTGGAACCTAGAGTTAACTTTCAGCTGAAATCTGAAGGCTTTGTATGCTAAGTGGCAAAGCTTAATACCGCGCTTAGCCTCGTTACTAGCCAGGAAATGAAAATTTTAAATAATTGATTTCCTCGAGTGGGTATCGAACCCACCACCTGTCACGCTCCACGTCACTCTGTTATGCTCAAAAATATAAAAGTACTGCGTATTGGTAGAACATAAAATATAATTTTCCTTAAAAATGTCATGTTGTTTAGATGAACGGTACGTAGAAAAGCCATTAAACTCAAGGATTTCATCAAAATGAATAATGAAAATAGCTTTATTTATTTATACAATGCTTGGCCCCAATCATATTCTATCAAATTTCATTTGTTGAACTAAACACAAACGCTTTGTAAGGAGTTACTTAAGTGTTTTCTACGAAGGAAAATAAGTAAATGAATGAATGAATGAATGAAACTAAAGTAACCATATTTGATATTTGTGCTTAAAGTTTATCACTTAATAATACAAAAGTAATTTGCTGTATATTAATATAGTCTATTGTTTATGTGTGTGTGTTTCTCATTTTCCGCTGAATTCTGTGCGCCTGCGTCGAGACCAGAGCATAGAAATGAAAATTTCTTTATTTCCACGTGTGAGAATCGAGTCAACAGTCAAATTTTGTTTGTAAATTATGAATTTTAAATGCTATCTTAACTTCCTCACCGTCGTAGTAGGGGCGGTGCGGGCACCGCGGGCAGCTAGCAAGCGAACGCGGTCTCTGCGACGGCTGGCTGTCGCGCCACGAGCGCTGCCATCCGACTGCTGCATTTCCTCTTGAACTTCTGTGCTCCTCGGCACCTGTCGATGCGCAAGCTGGGCGCGTTTAATATTTTACACTCTCACTAATATTGTTTCAATGACTTATATGTGTTATGTTCAGTTGTAGATTTATATTATTGAATTGTATCTGACTTGATCGAGATGATTACGGTTGAAAATATTATCAAGACAAATATAAATAAATAAATAGATTTCTATATAATATTTTTGAAGGGAATACCATGGTACACAAAGAATACAATTGTTAATCTGTAGTGAAACTTAACTTAACTCAATTATTTGTAAAAGATGTAGAAAAGGGGTAAGCTAATAATATTTTAACATTAGTCTGTAATTAAAAAGGAAATACGTGAATATAAAATAGACATGTTAATATATAAAATCTATACTGACCAGTTGGTTGGTTCGTTAGAATTCAGAAAAAAATTCTAAGCCTAGTTTAAGTTGCAAATAGAAAAAGATTACAAAAAATTAAGGAATAATTGTAGACTACATTAATTAAACATTAAACTTCTAATCATAAGTTTATTAGTCAATTAAAATGCCACGGCTATCTTTTCTTCTATGCTTTTTTTTTATTTTCATAAGACAAAAAGAGTCGATATGTATAATATAAATGTAAGTATATCAAATGTATCACTTTAATAATTACGTTAACGAGTAAAAACCTGATCGGGATCTGCTCCCCGACTGGGATATGCATTCTGGCGGTGACTCTGGCAGCGGTCGCTTCCGGCGGAAGCACGTGTCCCTCCACCGGCAAAGAATGGCTGTCCTGAAGTACGATCTAAATCTAAGAATAGAAATAAAATATTACTAGGTTTACAAAAACAGCTTCAAGCTTTATCGCAGTCATCATAGTACGCTGATGAAACTTTGTGTTCTATTTTCCAGCCAATTTGAAAATAAAATATTTTGAATGGCGGAACTTACTAAATTACTTTATTAATTATTAAAAATTACAAGGTTTTTTTTCTAATTAATAACGTAGATGATATAGTAAAAATAACGTAAAATATATACTTATATAATTTTGACATAACAAAACTAACCTACAGATTAAAAAATAGTCATACATACGTCATATTTTTTTAAATTATTTACATAATCATTGCATATTTTAACCCTTGAAATTTGAATTAAAATATTTTTATTCTACTGAATACCTTATAAACTTAAATATTAAATAATATATTTCTTAGAAATCACAAAAATACTTCGACCAAAAGTGACAAATCTTACAAATAGCTTAGCGATTAGAAATCCCCTTTTCACGTCAATATAACTTAGAAGGGTACGACGGACGAGACATAAATTACCTGTGTAACATCTTATGTGCTCACGTTACAGTATAAATGTAAGCACAATTGAATACGTTTTTGGTTGTTTTTTTTTTTATTTATGAATTATCATTTATTTTAATATCATTTCCTAAACCACTGTCTTGAAATGAGCACATAGCAGGGTAGGCAGACGGAAACTGGGAACCTAGACTATAGACACAAGGTTCCCGTTTATATACTTCCGTTTCAAACTTGCCACCAAATTCTGCAACCATCGGGTCGAAAAAGTAAGTTTTCTTTGCTTTTTTTTACACATTTTATCATGACGTGAAATAATATTTAATTGTTGTATTTCATATTATCATAATATTATTCGCCTATTACATACAAAACTTTTAAATTTACTTCACCAAACATCGTACGTCACCTTTACGATTGATGGATTGTACTGAACTTAGAAGAGACCTGACCTTGTAGCTTATCACATCTAATGTATTTTCTCGTAGATGTCACCCTCTTACGTCCATTTGTCTTAGATAGTTGTAAGTAGAACTAATGATTGGTGAAAGTACACAAGAGGACACTTTTGAAGTGCTTATTCTTGATAGTTTTTACTTTTAGAGCCTAGGCTTGCGCCCGTAAAAAGTGAAAGAAATATACTTGTTAGAAAAACGTATAAAATCCCGCCGCTTTAAAAATTCATATTCTTAATAAGTAAATAATTTTAAAAATATCTATAAATTTTATAAAATACTCATTGTACTAACATGATCCATTGCATTTCTAATGATTCATTCTAAATAGTATAAGATGTAACATTCATATTTTCTATGAAAAACAACTGAGCTACTAAAAGTTTTCGCCACAGTAACCCTAAATATGGAAATAGTTAATGTAAATAACTTTAAAATAAAATTTCCTAAGTATACTACAACTAGTCATAACATAATACTCATACGAAACACTGTTTATACGAAATTTAACAGAGGCCAACTTTTAGGTACAGAAAGTAGAGTGGGCTTCTCTGAAATTCTCTCATTTGAAGTATATTACATTGAATTTGTTAAGAGTATTTTCTTTTATCTTTCATATATTTCATTTGTTCTAATAAGAAAAGGCTATTTACGTATGTTATCTTTATTCATAAAATTTTTATCTTTATTTATCTTTATATATACATCCCAAATTACTCACTTGGCATTCATCCAGTAGTAAATTATCGGATTGACCATAGCATTTGCCATCGCTAGCCAATAAAAGCCGAGATAGACGTGTTGAATATACTTCATGTATAGAATAGAAGGGTTGAAATGTGTATATATGAAATAGGAATGGTATGGCAGCCAGCATATCCCGAATATCACTATGACGAGGATGAACATCTTCACCACCTGTATACAAAAGATAAAGAAATAAGATTTCGTTATAGATTATATTCAGTGATAATATTTATTTTTTTAAATTTTATAAGTAATTACATAGACCAGGCCAGTCGAGGTGCAGCAGCACAAGGGTGTGACTTTAAACGCAACTGATTGTGGATTCGATACCCAAAATTAAATATATAGTGAACGTGACCGAGAACGTAAGTGAATTAAGTATATAGTGAACGTGCCTTTTTAACTTTTTTGTATTAATAAAATTTATTTATAATTAAAAACATAAGCAAATTTAACTGGTTATTTCAATAACTGACTCATACTTTACTACGTATTAATATGACGACTTTATGGCACAACTGGGACGTATTTAGATTGAGCTGTCTGAGAATGGGAATAAATAAATACGCCACAGCGTTACAGCGACATCAATTTCATTCATACGTTCAATAATCGTGAAAACCCATGAATATATTATCTATCTTAATGTAACAAGTAGGTTCTAAGGACTTGTCGTAAATTATTCAATATCCTCTTGGTTTAGAGTTAATGATTTTATTCAAATACGTCATGTTCAATGTCGAGTGCAAAAGCCATTACCTATTCAATAATTCAATTGCTTATTCACATTTCATGTACTCGTAGTACTGTGCAAGTGAATTATCAAACTGTACTTAACGATGATTGTGAAATATTCTCGAATATATATATTATTCTATTATTATATAATACTTAGAATTAACTATTTTGTTTCAATATTGCAGTAGGCCTAGATACTCTAATGAGAAGGCACTTCGTCCCACTGCGTACTCCGTCAGATGATTGTAGGAGTTATTTTATTATAATAAGAGTATTTAGATGTAAATATCTGCCCTATACGATAAATTTGAACACACAAAAACTATTTTTGAGTCATTACAAAGGTAAAAATATAAGTATCTGTAAAAATAAAACACGACTTACAAGTACTAGATCATAGAGAAAAAATGTTAATGGAAATATTTCTTAAAATTTTCAATACTTTACATGTCATTTGAGCAGAAAAAAAAACTAACAAATCAGCAATATTTTTAAGTTATGGTTTTTAAAACATCGATCGAACTCATTGTCTATAGCGCGACTAGAATAGCACGCAGTAAATATGAATACGTTCGCTTCCACGTTAAAAAACCGACCGTAATAGTTAAATGCACCGAGACTAGGGAATATTCCAATTAGGCTTCGTCATGAATTGTGGTTTTCACTATTCTCGTCAAAATTTCAATTGCGAAAATTCAAATTCACTCCACAAAATTGTATACTAATTTGAACTGAAGACATAACTGTCACTATATTACAAACTAATAGTTAAAATTGCATATTTTTATAATACTTAGAATTACTATCACTATAAGAGATTAGAATAAACTCACAAGTTATCTAAGAGAAAATAACATCTATCGAAAGTGAAACACAAGCTAGCAAGAGGCATAACTTCGGGAATACTCGCTAACTATCTAGATATAGGACTGCCGTTGCAAATGTCTGTGGAAATGTAATAAGATAATGCCGATATTGAATCTAAGGTAATAACGTGGATTTGTGCACATCCAATCACCTAATAAATGGTTATACTATACGAGTATATGTAATTGTAAATTCAACATTGTCGTAGTACTAACGTACAAATGATTGGTAGATAGATTTACAAATGGCAGAAGAGATCCTTTTTAATTATTTGTATCTCATATAGTATTTTCTGATCTTTGTGGCCGGTCGTGGCGCAGTGGTACAAAATGTGCTGCACAATCGACTGGTTGTGGGTTCGATTCTCACTCGAGGAAAGAAAATATTTATTTATGTTTTCATTTCTTCGCTCTGGTGAAGTCAACCGTGTGATCCCGGCTTAGAATAGAATCACCCTGGTACTGTCGGTGTCGTAAGAGGCGACTAAAGTACGTGTGGTAGAGTCACGTCGCCAGTAAAGGCAACACGCATGGGCAGACTCGACCGGATTAATACTACCCCCGGCATTTAACACCGGCGTGAAATAGTGGTTCTTGCCATTGCGTTTCGCATTAGGTAATGCCGGACCCCGGCGCCCAACATTCTCCACCTAAAGGCTGGCAACGCACCTGTAGCTCCTCTGGTGTGTCACGGGGTCGTGGGTGGCGGTGATCACTTACCATCAGGTGACCCGAACGCTCGTTTGCCTTGTCCTCTCCCATAAAAAAAAACAAAATCTTTTTCCTATTTCGAAATGTTGGCCATTCAAATAAAAATTTCATAAATATTTTTTATACGGCCAAATATCGATACATTTTCGATTTCGATCCTCGTATTAAGGCAAAAGAAAAAATATTTGCTCCCGTCACCAAAAATATTATTCTCTAACACTGTAAACAAGGCCATTCATAAACGATTGTTCACTTTACTGGACGTTAATATACCAGATCTTGTTCTGTTATCGTTACGACATTTAGAAACACTGTCTGATTTTATAGACTCCCTCAAAGAATTTCTGAGTCCAATTGTTCTCAATGGTTTGACCCTAAATACGATTTTATCTTGAAAATACAATTCCCAACGCTTTGTGGAAGAAATTGAGAGTATTTTTCTCTCAGTAGAATTTTTCTTTCCTTAATTTTACCATATTTTTCATCGACGAATTTTATGTTACACGATAAATATCACAAACAAATATGATGTCAAATGGAGATCGCATTCAGAACCAACTGAAAGAAATCTTAAATATTTTTTTTTTATAATAATAATGAGGCCAGCCGTAGTGCATGAGGTACAGGTACTGTAAGCGCGACAAGTTCGATTCCCAATCTAGGAAATGAAATATTAAAAATTTTAATTTCGTAGCTCTGGTGTCGAGGCAAAGCGTGACGTTGATTTCCATCACTCAACACACAATGCCTCCAGAATTTGGCGGAAAATGCTGAATGTAGTGTTCTAACACTAAGCTCTCTAACATTCATTATTATGATTTAATATCTTGGTAACATCGTTTGATTATCAAACAAAAGAATCACAATTTTACCTTACATTTCCCTAAGAAGATGAGTAGATTAAAAGAAGAAGAAAGTGATTTATTTTGCTCTCTCTAAAGGTATCCTAAAGTAATTTTTATTATATATTTAAAAATCGACGTGGATCGATCCCACGAATATGGAACAAGCTGTCAATTGTCTCTCATTTTCAATATCAAATTAAGAAGACATTTATATTGTAATTTTTTCACGAAAATATCACAATATAAACGTGTTTGTCTTTTATTGCTTTACACAATCACCATAATAATGAGGAAATATTAATATATAAAAATAAATGGTGTACGCTTTTATATTTTGAATAAATTTACTAAGCGCGAAAAGAGATTTGAGGCTATACAATATTGAGATCAAAGTCTATCTGAATATTTATTTCTTTATATATGTGAATAAATCAAAACATATGTACATCATATATTTTGTCACGTTCAATATATTTCAGTACAAAAATGGGAAAAATGGGATTCCGGTTCAATGACAAATTTTATGAAATTCTTTCTACCTTACGCTATTTTCGATTTAAGCCATACCTTCCGCTTGAATGTAGTAACTTGTATGTTATACTACCTATTTGAAGAATAAGTAATAAAAAATTATACTGAAGTAACAATATTTTAGATAAACATTAATATTTATTTTCTTTTTTTTTCAGGTTGGTTCTGTATCACACAAAGTAGGAACAGGAAACCTGGGAACCTAGTAAAATTTCGGAGGCACTGCGTGTTGGGCACAATTGTGTGCGGAGGCACTGGGTTAACGAAAATTTAAATATTTCATTTCCGCTGGTGAGAATGGAATCCACAAACTGTCACGTGCACACTATTGTCTACACCACAACTGCCCTCAACTGGCGGCCATTTTGGTATAATTCTCTAAATAGAAAAAAGTACAAGACCATCGTGGCAGCGACACATCGGTGTGACTGTAACGCGATTCGGTTGTGGGTTCGATTCCCACTCGAGAAAGTGAAATGTTTATTTACGTTTATATTTCCATTTTTTTTCTCTGGTGACAAAGCGCGGCGTTAAGTTCTGCCACTTTTCTACAGAATTCGGTAGAAAATTGGTTAACACTATTGGTTAACCCTCTGCCTACCCTGCTGTGTACGGGATTACAACGTGAAGCTGATCTTTTTATAAATAACGCCTAATATATTTGGACTCGATTTCAATAAAAGCTCAAATTCTTATTCGCAGTATAAACGCTGGATTATCTTTACTGGTACATAATGTTTCAATAGAACAATTTAATAGAATCCCTCTTTGATCTCATATAAAAATAAGAAATGGGGAAAATATTTTATATTCAAAAAAACATTTAAGTCTTTGTGTAAAATACATTTACATCATACGATCTAACATCAAACAAAATTGGGTACTTTTCATTGCTTTCCTTGCATTATATAAATAAATGGTATTTATAAAAAAAACATATCGACGAACCTTTCGTTTCGATCGTATAGAATCAGCTTGCCTTTGTGTGAGCTCGCCGATAGACCGAGATCCCCATAGAACTCTACCCATGGCTGAGTAGAAGAATGTCATCCCCAGCATTGGCACAGCATACGTTACCACGAAGAACAGTGATTGATACCTATGCAAGAACAAAATCTATTATAGATAAGAATAAGTAAATACACAAAAAAAAACACTACATTTCGAGAATTCATTTCTCGGAGGAAACATTTAGTGAAAAATAAACACTCTTAAAGAAACAAATTTCAACAGCTAGCTGTCAAGCCCAAGTAAATAAGTAAACAAAGAGTATCTATACAAACCCAAGTAAATATCGTTCTACAGAAAGTCGGTTCAGAAATATATATTACTTGAAGCTACAATGAAATTCATAATTTACCAAGCCCGAGGAATAAAATATAAGCAAAATCAATACGATGCGGTTACATATAAATAGCATTTTGCGCAGAAAACTATGGCCAATTGCCCCGGACTTACATATTATTAACAATTAATATACATATTATTAAATGAAGCAATGAGTTTAGGCCATTTTGATCAAGTTTTTATTTAAATTTGATAGTTTAACTTATGAAGGTTGTCCTTCATCTATCTGCTCGTTAATTTTAATGAGCTTTGTGTGTTAGTTATCAATTATCAATTGTAACAAAACTTCACACAAAATTTTAATTAGAAACGTAAAATATTTTTACGCAGAACAATTTTCTTAAAAATCTTAACTAATAGCTTAAATAGAAGTCTAATTAATAGAATCTTGAAACAGTCTTGACAAGTTTAAATTAGCTCGACATTCTTACATATAAGTAAAATGCTTCTTGAAAGACATTGCAGTCTTATCACATCCAGCAGATGCGAAAGCTTATTTTTAATTCCGCAGTAAAATTTAAGTCCAAATGCACGTCATTTGAGTCATTATTTTATATATGTTATATTCTAGATGCCCCGATGGCGCAGTTGTAAAACGTCTCATTACGATTATTGTTACAGGTTTATTTTTAAATAACAAAATGTTCATATTTGTATTATTATCATTTCTGAATAAAACAAAGCGAGTTGTTCCTGTGGGAACAGGAAGTCTGTAAATTGGTGGATAAAAGGATAACTTAACAGTATATTTTTCTCTGCGTTCCCAATTGCGCTAAATACACGGCATTTGGTATAAATATAATAAATATTTCTAAATCTTCTTCTCCTGTTATTATACTATTCTTTTAATACTATATATATAATAATTTAACAATTTAAATTATTTGTCTTTATTATTTTATTTTATGATCTTCTCGTATCTCTTGGACATTGCATAAAAGGCAGAGTGAACCAGGTGAGAAATCGTTTTATATTTCATTAGAGTTTAATGGCAGAACTCATCCTAGTCCTCATTAATTAAGCTAGCATTTAAGAAATCGTATTTAATATATAAGTGAATTTCATGCTCTATTCCGCATGTAACCAGGAGTCTAATATTAAGACACTCAAATCTTGCGTATTGAGTGGCCGAATTCAACGCCGCGGTTTGTTTCAACACCAGAGCGAAGAAATGAAAATATAAAAAAAACTTACAATTCATTGAGTGTGAATCGAACCGATAACGTCCTGCGTTTTAATCACCTCTACAAGCATAACTGTTAAAAAATGCGCCACGAACGGCCTACTTACATAAAATCCATATACGAGACGTCTGGTAAGCCGTCAGGCCACAACAGCAAACACGCAGTTTTCAGAGTGCCTTTTGATCTGTTGAAAATATACTGCTACAGTCTGGTAAAGTTAGGGACGATAAGGTGAAAAAAAATTACCGTTATTTTATAAAATTCTATAAAAATCATATTTAAATTGTACGTCCATTGCAACGAAACTTTATTGACATATTAATAAAGGAAGCCTGTCGAAGCCAGCGAATAATTTTGTAAAATTATTTCATTTATTTTGACTTAAATATATTGTACTGGATAACATAAACTACTATGCTTTTTACGTTATTTTTAATTTGTAGCTATTTATCGTTCTTTGGGAATAAGCGAACCATTTATGACTGAGAAGGGTGTGAAAATAATGTAGACCAGTGCGCCTGAAAAAGCGTAAAGTAAAGATCCTGATATTTAAAATAAGAGGACGGAATGCCAGATCAGCGTAAATAGTAAGGTATTAGACCACGTGAATGAAGCGGTAGATATTATAATAGAATAAATGAAAGATCGAGTAGTAAGATAGGTAGGTGGAGACCTATGTTGATCTTCTGTAGAACTGGAGGAAAGCATAAAAAGCATTTAAACCCCCTTAGGGCATTCTCGTCCTATGAGCATCCATGGGCACCTCCTTATTCACTGCCATCGAGACGAGAAGATAGAGCAATTAAGGTACACAGAAGCCTTGACTAGGGGTATAGTGTGAAACTAAAAAAATTTGGATTACTCTTTTAGAAGAAGGTTTTATAAAAATAATTATTATTTTTGGGAACCTTTACAGGATCACTTTGCTATCCGTTTATGTATCTGTCTAGATCATTTATATGGAGATCGAGTGGAGGTATCAAAATCCGATAAATTAAAAATTACAAGTATTTTATAGAAAAAAGCATAACAAATTTATTATATATATTATCTATTAGCCCGTTATGAGAACCAATAAATAGGGTATTTATACTATAATTATTATGTGCGTATTAGAATGACGTAACTAAAATTTAATAAAAAAAGTATAATATTTATATTATAAAAAATATATTACTAAGTTCTAACACATATTTTAATTCAACGTTAACAGAGACGTAACGTGATGAACACCTACAATGTTAATTAACATTGAATGTTCATCACGTTATCATCATTTATCCTCTCTTGGTATGCCTCGAGTTCGTGTAATTACTCCATACACTCGAGTACCAAATTAGAGACGGTCTTGGTTGAAATGACATCGATTAAAGGGAATATTACAGACCAAACATCAAGGCTATTTGTTCAATAATTTCTTAAGGCTATTACAGTTTTCGGCTTACATAATATTATTGAGTTATACAAAAAAAATGCTTAACGCTTTTTCCTGAATAGAAGAGAAATTCTCTTGTGTGTCTTAACACTGCGAGTAGGTTCCCTCTGCCTACACGTGCGGGATATAGCGTGAAATATAATATATATTATATGAATTTATATCCACATTTAGAACTAATATTTTTCCCTTAGCAAAGGCACGAGAGCTTGTGATGCGCAGTAAAGTTATAGAACTTAATGAACTCTGCAAATCTAGTTAATAGCTCATATAAAGGAAACTACGTTAAAGTATGTCAACTAACAGAGTTTTAAAACTATAATATTTTCTTACTTATAAAAAATATAATATTATTTTATAAGAGATAGAACGGCGTTGAGTTCTGCTACTCAAACGTACAATGTATCTAAAATTGGCCGGGAAGTGGGGGGCGGAGTTTCTGTGGTGTACAAGATTACAGTAATATTAGTTCCCAAACTCTCCGCCGCGACGTCAAATTGTGGTAAAATTACATCCAGTGGAGTATATTACAAAAGTTAACCAAAAACATATTAAAGTTTAGTAACCGTAAAACGACCTTACAAAGTTTAGTTGTTTATTGTAACATATTTACAATGGTTGCCGGTATTGGGATATCAAAGAGCAAAGTTCACTTACGTCTGTTAATATTTGTTCCCTTCCTTGTGTATTACTTTGTAATAACTTACTTTCGGAAGCTGCTCAAGATCTTACTAAATTAATTACATGAAGTATATTATATTATAAAGTATGTATAATAAAGCTGGTTTTTCGATTAGTTTAGATTACGCATTTATCATAAAAATTCAAATAAATATATTATATAAACGTTAAGAAAAAGCACTTCCCTACTCTTAACATTCTTTTTAATAGAAAAACAAGTTAAAACAAAGTTAGGGTAAAAGGTAAATTAATAGGTAAATTAAGGTATTCCTTACCTGTATTCCTTAGTAGTAGAGTAGAGTAGGCAAGGTGTCGCTAACAGCATACCGCTAACCCAAATGCCGGCGATCATGACGAGAGAACATGTCTTAGACATCCTGGGCCTCATCGGTCTCACTATCGCTTGATACCTGATTCAATTGAAAGCTTCATGAAAAGTTTTAATGGTATTTATTATATATCACAACATAGAGAGGCCACCGTGGCATAGGGGTACAAACGTCAGACTGTAAACGTGACGGTTGTGGGTTTAATTCCCACTTGCGGGAATGAAATATTCAATATTTTCATTTTCCATGAAAGAGAAGAAGTGTCCTAAAACCAGCTTTCTAGATTGCCTCTGCTTACTCTGTTATATGTAAATGGGACAGCTTGAAGCTAAAAAAAATAATACATACTTGAAATGTAATTGTTTAATAGATAAAAAATTACAACCATATGAGGCCGTCGTGGCACAGTGGAAGAATGTTGAAAATAATAAATCTTACAAAAATATATTTTTATAATACGCGATTAACCAATACTACATACAGATTATATATTTATTATTAATAACAGGATAAATAATAAATTAACAAGAAATTACTTAACGAAATCAAGACAGTTACACGATATTGTTTATGTCTTAAACAACACTTAATGTTACAATAACTTAGGTTAACTTTAACATATCAAGAGGAACAGATGCTTTTAGTTTTAAAAATTACAGAAATCCACTGCAGCAAATGCATCTGCAATTGCATTTCTCTTAAAAGGGTTTCCTGAAACGAAAAAGAATGTGCATAATTTATAAATGCACATCCTTTCCGCTATACGAGTCATGATTTGTTAAAAAAGTATTAATCTATCGACGTTTATTAGACTATAACGTTTTTCTGTGACACTACTCGTAAGGTTTTTGATTCAGTGACATCTTCTTTGTTTCATACTATGTATATATAATAAGGCAGACAAAAGGAATCAACGCGCAGCGTTGAATACCGCCAGTCAACATGCATTGCCTCTAGAATTCGGCGGAAAGTGGGGAGCGAAGGGTCATAACACTGCAACATGCGGGATACAGCGTGAAGCGTGGAAAATAAAACATTCGAAATACACGTTCTTTGTCTATTTATAAAAAAAAAGTTTAAAAATCTTACAAAATTTCATAATGACAGACATTTAAATAGTAGATAAATTACATAATAAATTAAATCTAAATGATATCTCAGATCTTACTTTTCACAGTATAAAAAACCATTGCGTCCTGTAGACTCGAGTGATTAAAATACGCAGCCATCGTAGAAATAAGTAATTGCATGTTTTGTATTATTTCAATTGTATTTCGACTGGTCTGAGCCATTCATTATCTGTGTGCGATTAATGACAGTAATAACAAACAGATCTGTCTGTATCGCGATCAGTGACTCTCACAGCTGAGCCGTATGAACGTTTGATCGTAATAAATACTTACAAAGTATCTGCTGTTAAATCCTTGTATATATTTAAATATATATTTTAATATTATAGATATATATTTGAATTATATACATATATATTTTAATAATAAGTGTAAGGTAAGGTGGAATAAAGTTTACTTTGGAAAATTAAAGTAATCCGTGAATCTGAATGGCGATAGAAATTTACACTTTTTTTAATCAAACTGAAAGCAAATTTTCTTTCAAATTTTATTATATTCATGTAAAGAAAGAATATGAAATTTACAGTAATAGCTAGTTAGTAGAAGCTAATATATACTGAACATTGACGATATTTTAGCGAGCTTACAACAGTATAAGGTACATTTCCATTTATCAAAAATAATAGTCAATTAAATGAAAAATTGAGCTTATTCTTTCAATAATATTGTATATAAAAACGTTCTGAAAATAAAATATGGAACTTAAATAACCTTGCTTGCTTAAAATACAACGGCACGCAATGGTACGAGACCTTTAATTTGCTTTACTTTTACCAATTACCACTTTTTTTCAAGACATATGTAAATGTGTGTATATATCTTCTTTTCTATTTTATTTTACTTATTTTTTATAAAGAATAAAATAGAAGGATAATAAGGGATGAAATTCAAATAATATAATTTTTCGAAACACCTAAGTACAACAACATATGAAGTAATAAATGAATATTTGTTTATTTCGACGAACCGAAAGCGACAAGAAGCGGCATTATTCCACCAGATGGACCGACGATCTTGTCAAGATCACTGGAAGCCTCTGGATTTGGAAGGCTTAAGATCGCCTTGGGTCAACGATGCTAATGATTTATTTTTTAGATAAGTAATATATTATACCAGTCAGAGCAAACATATTTTACTTTATTAGTTTTGATGCAATGAGAGTGATATATGTATTTTAGTTTACTTAATAATAATTTTATTCTTTTTTAAATTTTAATTTTCTAATAATTTTTTTTTTCTATATAGGCTTATGTAGATATCAAACGTTACGTCCAACAATTTTCGCCGAATTATAAAAGCGTTGAGTGTTGAGTGGAAAAACACGAAGCCGTGCTTTGCCTTATCACCAGAGCAAAGAAATGTAGATATTAAATATTTCTTGATTTTAATTGAACCCATAATCATACCATTTACAGTCGCATGTGCCCACGACGACATTCTCAATTATATTACATCCATTGTTATTTTATCGATGAAAAAAAATAATAATACTAATCAACCTGTCAAACGATATTCCAGTAAGCGTGAAGACACTCGCCGCCACCGTCACGTTGGCGATGAAGTTACTGAGCTTGCAGTAGCGCACTCCGAACACCCAATCACTGAAAATTTTACAATATATTAATATTTTATTTAAATTTATATTTGTATTGAAGAAAAACTGCAAACGTTTTTTAATTTATCGTGAAGAGATATATTTCATATTTCATTTTCATATATTTCATATACCATTTCAATAATATAATAATAAACTATAATATATAAACTAAAACAGTTGTTTTTTGCTCTTAATTATAAAAAAACAAGATAATGCTAGTAAATATTTATTACAAAATTAATTCATCACATTTCGGATCTCGCCTATTAAAAAGTTATAAGTCAATTATAATATATAAGTTTTAATTGATTGGTATCTCTTGGAGACCAATTATTATTTAGAAAGTTAGAAACTTCGTTCTCTATTTAGGTCATTTTTGAGACTATTTGTTTAATGACGAATCTACATAATAGTTTTGTTATTACCTAACGGGGTAACTTAACATAGTTTAAAAAAAATTAAATCAAATTATTTGTAATATTATGTATTTCAATTTAAATTTAATTGAAACTTTATTGTAGAAAATAAGACGCTATATTACCGATTAAGCAGCATTACCTTGAAGTATTTACTAAACTGTAATCAATAACGTACATTAAATAGCCTTACCCTAGATTTAGTTGATGTAATTTATGTTTCGTACTAATTCAATGCTCAATATATTGGCTTTTTATTTGCAATATTTATAAAGATAATAATAATTTGCATTTGCAATGTCCATACATAGAAAATAGTGAAAGAGAGATAATTAATAATTATTATTTATTGTTCATACAAATATTTTCAAAAATTCAAAATTATCTTAAGGTCTTTAAATTCTATTTAATTTAAATTAATAGAAAAATTAAATTTGACGCCAGTCGTGACGCAGGGGTAAAAAATGTGACTATACACACGGTTGTTCGTGGTGTCGAGGCAAGGCGTGGCGTTGAGTTTCGCCACTCAACACGCAATGCTTCCAGAATTATGCGGATCGCGGAAACGAAGAGTCTTATCACCAGGATCCCTCTGCCTACCCTACTATATGGGTGATGCAGTGTAAAGCTGATCTGAAAATTAAATTTCCGATTTATATAAACAAATTGGTTCGTTAAATGTTCCTTATTTTATGCTCAATAAAGGTAAATAGAGTTTTACAGTACACATTCCTACCCCAATATCCCAATATTTCAATTGACAGATAATTTTCCATCTGGAAATGATGAGCGTTGAGTTGATACCAGTTAATCCTGGTGAATGAAAGAGATCCCTATCATAGCCCACGGGTACTAGGGAAACTAGTAATTAACCACAAACACGAAGAATCCTACCCTTCTCACAAGTGAAACTGAGCCGAGGCAGGAAATGTTACTTTAGATTGACATTACAATATGACAATGATGGATCTATCAATATATTGAACTTAATTTGAACACTGTCAAAAATTTATATTTGTCACATGAAAAACTAGATTGAAAATTTTTACAGAATTATTTTTTTTACAGAGGGTACAGAATTTTCTATTGGATTATGTTTTTTTAACACTAAACGTTTTTCCGCAAATCCAAATTTGAGACTTTTCTTACTTGAGTGGAGAAATGAAACTGGAACAATTCCCCTGAACGGGATTTGAACCTGCAAACATCGCTTTTCACCTCACTGGTGGTATTGTCTGTAATAAAGACGTAGTGACGCCTCGATCTCATCGTGTTTTAATTTGTATTCGACCATATTTTATTTACACTGACTTGAAGTTCTCTTTGTGAACTATAAATAATAAATCATTTTAAAAGGTTTTCCATAATTAGAAATTCTCTGACACTTAACTTTTGCTAGAACTTATTTCAAAATAGGTTTCAAGTTATTTCAATTAACCTTACAGGGGCTATTAATAGATAATAAGAATCCTCAAAACGCACTTTCAAGAGACTGCTGTGAATTCTTGGAATGTAGGGAATCACTTAAAGGTTGACGCCACTAAGTAGTCAGCCAATTAAGCAATGCCTTACATATAATACAGATTTTTAGCTTGGTAGTGTTCACTTGTTGTTGTCAAATCGGATTTTCTTTAATTACAATAATGATAAGATTTTTTAAATACGATGGTTTTTCTATGTGATCAATATAAATACATTTTAATTAAAAATGAAACAAACAATTAAATAATAAGACATGAGGCCATTCGTGACGCAGAGACACAAGTAAATGATTGTAAACGCGGTTCACACTCGCGAATACTAAATATATATTTTTTCATTTCTTCGCTTTGGTGTCAAGCCAAAGCGTGGCGTTGAGTTCCGTCATTCAACACGCAACACCTCCAGAAATCGGCGGATAATAGGGAACGGAGTGTCTCATGTGTGTGTCTGCTAAATTCCAGATATAGCGTAAGCGTAGCGAGCGTATAGTTTAGTTAAAAGAACGTATTTAATGTAATTAATTAATGGCAAATAATAAATTGTGTAGTTTTATTTTATTTATAAATGTAATATGAAATTGGCAACTTAATATATAATATATATATAATATAAATATAGAAATTTACTAGAAATATCCCTACTCACACAAGTTTCATTTAAGTGATAACTATTTGTAAAAAAACCTCGTTTCTTCATTTTTCTTATACTAATTCCTAATTAAAACTAACTTATTTAAGATGAACAGGCGTGAAGGGTACTAACTTTAGACTTTCTTCAATAGTTTAAGATGAAAACTTTATTTATTTCAAATTAGATTAAGTAATAACGCCAGTAAGAGTTTCTGTCTATATTTAAAGTTAACAAGTTGAGATACTGAATCCAATTTTACTCGTTTAATATTGTTTTGTTGTTTTCTCTTAATATTGTTTAAATTGAACATTTTATTAATGTAATTATATTTACTTAAAAATATTTGATAGGATAGGCTCTTAAAAGTTATGCCCATTGCTTGTCTATGAAATATATCCTTTTTGAAGCATGCAGAAAGAAATTAACGATAAATAATTCTTAATACTAAGCATACTCTTAATATTCTTTAAACTAAACTTTATATTTTCAATACTAAACTTTACTGAAGTTAAATATTTATTCCAGTTCATGTTCATTCATTTTATAATTGTTGGGTCACGGAAACTACGTTAAAGTTTCATACTTATGACGAATTTAATAAAAATCAGCTTCACGCTGTATCCCGCACACGGCAAGTTGTGTTAAGAAACTATTAATAGCGGAATTCTGAACACATAGTGTGTCGAGTGGCGTAACTCAACGCCGCACTTTGCTTCGACACCAGAACGCAGAAATGAAAATGTAAAATTAAATAAATATTTAATTTCCTTAACGCTTGTGCACCTTCAGTTTCATACAAAATGCAGCAGAATCGATGCAAATTGCATGTATTTTAATTGCGTTGACTTCAAAGCTTGCTTCGACGAAGCACACACTTAAATATTAACTACGAAATAAATGCGGATAAATACGGAACCCTTAGAGTACTTAAGTAAATAATTACCTACCAAAACGGCCCATAACTGAAAACTTTGGGTTTATGGGTCTGACACGTCAAAAGGTAATCTCTACACTAAATTAATTAAGCAAGATTCCGTGAACTTACCTGTGCAGCATATATATGAAGTTGAAGAGGCAATTGAGGGACGCCATCATCAAGTCGGCGAACGACAGGTTGACGAGAAAGTAGTTTGTCACCGTTCTCATTCGTCTGTGCGCTGTAACGATGTGTACAGTTAGTAATATATAGTAGGAAATTGAGTACTTTTTTTAAAAATCTCTTAAAACTTAAGCTTACAAAAATATTCTCTAATAAATAAAATAGATTCAGATCGTCCAGACATTTTGTCTAATAACTATTTATTTTGATTAAGAAAGGGAATTAGGTATGGTTGTAATATCACAAATATGTTGTCCCCGTATGTCCTTTACGTCCTTTGAAAATTAGGTCAAAGTGACTCGGTCGTTAGTACTTTCATATGAGATGATCTGTAAGCAATTATAGGTAATAATCTAAATCCAAATTGGCTCTCATTTTAATTATTTAGTACAATATTCATTATTTAAAACTTCTTGAGATATAGAATGATGTGTATACGCAGTCCTTTGTTTCCTTTTTGAGAAAAATAGATTTTAAAAAATTACAAGAATAAAATAAATTGATAAAAAATATAGACGTATTTAGTTTTACCGCTCAAAACGCAATGTTTTACAACTAGTCGTCGAGTGATGAACTTAGTGAAGCGTTAACTCTAGTTTTGACGCTCAAGTATATTTCTCAATCTCACTCGAATGAATAGTTGGCTATATTTATTTTCTCTGCATTTTCCTGCTCTGGTAACGCAATGCCCGGCACTAAGCCTTCAAACGTCTTTCAATAGAAGCTTTCACGAGATGAAAACTAAAGATTAGATTGACATTAAATGTTCTTCGCGCAAAAAAAATTTCAAAATTGTAACAAAATAAAACGTGAAGCTGAAGAAACATGTTCCAGAATTGGAGGGAAAGCGGAGTATCTTAACACTACGCTCGCTCTGTCTATATGACTATAATAAAAATGTTAGATATGTAGTGACTGTTTACCTGTCACAATCCATATAACTATAGCGTTGCCTCCAATGGCAACTGTAAGCATGGCAGCGAACAGACAGACCCAGGAGTTGTGTGCCCACATTGGCATAATTGAGGTTGAGGTTGATGACGACGGTGTAGGCTTCTTGGGAACTAGGAGAGTAGCCGCCCCAAGGAGACTTCGATTGAAGTCCATCTCCCATGTATATATTACCTGAGGGATGATATTGTGTTATTTTTTTTTAAGATTAAATTATATTTATAACATTGATTTAATTACTAAACGTACATTTAAGATTTGGGGACTAATCTTGATACACAAGAAAGGAAACTCAACAGGTTTTGGGGTCGATTCCCACTCGAGGAAATGAAATTTCCTCTCTAGTATCAAAGTAAAGCATGGCCTTGAGTTCCAGCACTCTGCATCCAGCACACCCGATTCCTCTGAAAGTAGCCGAAGGGAGGGGAACGAACACGCACTCACTGCCATCCCTGCGAAGATATAGAGCCAGAGAGAACAGAGCACCAAATATCTCTGCACTCTTCTTTTGCCTTGTCTACTGTCATTAACTTCTATTTACATACCCTCACCCTTTTTACGTGACCAATACTATATTATCGATATGCCCTATCCCCTATGCCCTATATTATCGATATTGTGTTTTCTTAGTTCAACCGAGATCTTTTCTGTCTGTCTTACCATTCACTCTTCCTTCATATATTTTTGTCACAAGTATCACTCATTCTTTTTTTTTCATTCTCACTGTGACATTTTCGCTAGTACCCGCCAGCTGCTATTTTACGAAGAGATGTCTACAACATATTTACAGTTCCTTTCATCACTTTGCTTTTATTAGTAAAATCCAGTACTCCAGACTTATCCACGTTTCACCATTATTGTTACCAGAGCGTGAAAATGAAAGGAATTTTAACCCCGAATGGGAATCGACGATTGTCGCATATAAACTGAATTTTATATTGTTTTCTTTATATCTTTAAAATTGCCAAATTATAATCTGCCTTAAAAATTGCCAAGATTATCAAGAGTTGATTTGATCTTTTCTTAAGCCATTGTCATCAATTTTGATATTGGAAATATGTTATACTGTTTCAGTATTATCGTCTCCACAAACATCCTTCTGAGAACTATATAGATTATACAGGCTTATACCAAATGTCAAGCAACTTAAAGCCGGCTCAGGCTAACCTGAGACTAATAACTAGTATTAATCCTAAGGCAACTCAACCTAATTACTTATAAAAGAAATTTTATTCTCCGTAGAAACCTACATACATCCTTAATTTACAATAATAAAAATTCCCTTAAAATTCATTCCTTTTAAAGCATATTGTAATAAAATATTGAACGATGCAAAGGAATTTAAGCTACGAAGCTTTCATAGCATTATACCCTTGAGATCTGTTTAATAAAAATTATTCATAAAGCCTAAAATAAAAATCTCCGCTGTGAATCTATATTTCATATCTTTCAATCTTTTCATTTCATTTATTTCATTTTGTACACTTCACTCCCCACTTTTCGCCGAGCTTTGGAGGCATTACGTGTAAAGTTATGGAGCTTAACGTCGTGCGTAGCAAAGAAATTAAAATATTTAATTTTTCTCAAGTGGAAATCGAACTCACAATCTATCGCGTTCACTGTCACACGCTAGTGCCCCTGGGCCTCGGTTGGCTTGAAAATCACAAATTATATGATATATTTATATCAACTGCAGAGAACAGTCCAGTGACAGATGCGATATGATCTCAAATTTCACTGAGGGGTTTATACTTATCATTTAATTTTTGCCTTACAACACTTTATATCTGATAGCTAATTTAAATTTTATCGTCTTTATTCTTGGGCGTATTTTTTGCTCTTTCGAGATGAGAGTAATAATTTTTTTCTATAACAATATAATATGTACCTACATTGACATATTAATAATTATCTCGTTAGTTAAAAGTTATCAAATACATCTTGAATATCAAAAATGACTTTCAATTTTACTGTTAATTAAAATGTATACGAAAGTCCTTTAATATCCTTAAGCTTATTATAAGAATACACACAGTAATTCTGTAAAAGCTACATTAAAAGTTAATATTTATTTGATTCGTTGAAAAGTCTGCGAGCTATTACAACTTTCATCTTGAAAGTTGTTAACTCATTTTAAATTTATGATCTCGCCATTGTAAAAGCACTGGTTAAACTTGATTTGCGGGAGGAGAACTGGTTGAATTGTGGGGATTTGTGTGAGTGGGGATTTCATTCCTCCGAGTGGAATCGAATCCACAGCCGTCGTGTATACCGTCAAACGCTTGTACCACTACAACACGATTGCCTAGAATGAAGTAGCAATTCATTATCATAACTTATCACGTGCTTGCTTGATATACATTTATAACTATTGAATACAAAGACGTTATAAATCTGACATGGGATCATAGTTCCGAAGCGAATGAACCGATTTTGATTTACTTACAAAAAAATCTAAACGTTTCTTTACTTCGGATTAATTATTTATTTTCAGACATCTAATATCATTTAATTCCTATTGAATAACTTAAGTATACATTTTTTTTATAAATACCTACCACTCAATCATTCCTAATATGAGTTTCCTAATAAAATAAAAGCCGTAGACTAATGTTATTATGAATTGAGGTCACAGTAAGTAAGCCATGCCAAAAAGAATTTCCCATTTTCACTACACTGTACCAACAGAAATTTTATATTCTGACAATCCTGCGCTTTGTCTTGTTATCTAGCGTCACGACATATTCCCGTGTGAGATTCCACAGTCAGATGCTGTGCTGCCACGCAACTACTTCATCTTCATCATAAAATTGAATATTTTTAGCATATTGATATTTTACTTGGCGATGTTCCAATGAAAAATATTCATATCATGGTTGGTTTCATACCCTTCATAAAAGTATATGTTGTCTTAAGTAACTACATATTATACATATTTTGTTTATGTCGATTTTTCTTGTAGACATGTTTATGTTGATGTCAAACAAAGGAGATGTAATTGATTGAAATTTTCTACTTTATCTTATATATATATATATATATATATATATATATATATATATAAGAAAAGTGTACGTCGTCGTCGTATTTACTCGAATGTAGAAATTCACTATACCTACACTCAAAATAAATCTGTGAAAAAAACAGCTATTGTATTTTGAGAAATACATAATAAATACAAAGTAACGTGCAAAGGAAAAAACAAAAGAGATGTAAAGTATATTTTTGGTACAAATCATGGTTAACAAAGGACTTCGTATAAAATAATAAAAACCGGTGCGAGTCGGGCTCGCCCACCGAGGGTTCCTTACAAAAATTGGAGGTCTCGAGCTTTTTCCGACGTTTAAACTTAACTTAGCCAGAGCCCTTTCACCTGATACCTCAAATAAAATATTACCTTTTGAAGTGAAATATTTTTTAGGATTAGGCCATAAAAATGTATAATTTTAAATTTTTTTCCTGAACAAGTACTACCTGATAGCCAAACTGCCAAATTTCATAATTCTAGGTCTACTGGAAGTACCTTATTAATTTTGATAACTTTTATAATGTCGAAATATGCATTTTTTGTGATATAAACGGCCATATCTTTCTTTTTAAATAAATGTATTTAGAAGTAAGATTTTTCAGGAAATCATGGGGCCGTAGATAGGGGCAGTATATATATAGTTTGAATTTCAACTCGAAATATTTAAGCGTTCCTCAGATAAAAACTCTTGACAGACAGCCAGACAGACGGACGGACAACAAAGTGAGGGTACCTTTTATCTCAAAAGATGCGGAACTCTAAAAATGAATTCAAAATGTTGGCACAATCTACGAATATCTAAATAGATGTGAATATTTATACACAATATAACAAAAAGGCTCTTGTGGTGCAGTGGTAAGTTCAGTTTGACGGTAAAATGCGGTGGTTATGGGTTCGATCGCCTTAAGCTTGGAGGTTATTTTCATTTTTCTACTCACTAATTTGTATAGAAAGCGGATTTATTATCATTTAAGTACAATATTATGCTATTTCGATTCCTACATGATGGGACGTATAGGTGAGCCCATCTACCTATACAGTATTTTCGAACGTCTGGAAAGTTTTTAAGTATTAATAGTTATTAGTTCCTTTATTATAGGAGCAACAAGTACTAACAAGCAATTAAGCCAATTACTGAGTAAAATACTTTTAAAAACTAAATTGAAATTTTTATTAATTTGATTGTCGATTATAATTTAGTCTTCTTTTTCTGCTTGAAGTTGTATCCATATAGTAGAGAAGGCAGACGGTGCCAGTGTCAAGTAACTCCGTTCCCCACTTTCCACCAAATTTTCGAAGCATTGCGTGTTGAGTAGCGTAACTGAACGACGCGTTTTCTATGAATAAATAATAATTCATGCCCCTGAGTGGTAATCGAACCTACAAGCGTAGCGTTACTTACAGTCACACGCTCGTGCCCCTGCACCACGACGCTCTTAATTTTACTCTTTAATATACCTAATTTATTTTTAATTAATATAATTTGTAATATACACCTTAATTAATTATAACCTTTATCTGTTTTGAAGACCATATAATCAGTTCTTACTGAAAATGTGTTACAATGATTACATTTTTAATATAAAATATGTAGGTATTGTAGCCTAAAATAATATTAATAAAAATGTCGACGTCCTTTCAAAATATATTTGACCCTTACTTTGTCTAGTAGATGAGAAAATACGAGGTATAATTTGTAGTAAATTTTTTTGTTATAATCTTGACCAAGCGTATAATTTGTTTGTCTCTTACGAGAAACTGTTTACTTTAAGTATTATATAAAATTAATAATAATAAATAATATAGCTTATATAATCCAGCTTTAACAATATTTTTGATTGTGGATTCTAGTTTTTACTAAGGAAATGTTGAGGTAGAAATTGTCAGACGAAGGGGGTCAGTGTGTGATCGTAAACGTGCTAATGTTTAGTTACTTCGTTCCCATTCCCATGACACTTAAGTCGCCTACTATCCGCCGAGTTCTGGAGGCATTGCGTGCTGAGTGTCGGAACTCAACGCTGCCTTTGCCTTGTTATCGGAGCAAGAAAAAGAAATTATTAAAATTTATTTTCTTTATTTTTAATTATCCGCTAAGATGAATTCCGCTAAGAGCATGTGACTATCAACGCGATTGGCTATAGATTCGATTACTACTTACTCGAAGAAATTAAATAAATATAATAATTTCTTTGCTCTAGTGTCGAGGTAAAGTGCGGAGTTGAGTTCCGCCACTCAACAAGCAGTCTCCAGAATTCGGCGGAATTTGTGGAACTTAAATGTCTTAATAACGGCGTACATTAGGTTTCCAGGTCTCATAAAACAAGGCTACTCTATTTTGTATTCAAGCTGTGAGTAGGTAAATTACATTAACCCTCTACTTACATACAAATTCACAAGATAGACCACATAGGTGTGTATTCTAATTAATATGTTAAAGTGTTTGATTCTAAACTCTAATGAGACTTTACCAGTTGTTGTTCATTACAAACAAAATTCTAATCAATTTTTCAAGGTTTCCTGAATCAATTTTGGGCCCCAGCTAATAAGCTTTTATTTGAGGCTTTGCTCATGTAGTCAAATGGAAATAATTAAATATGACAAATTACATGTCTTAAATTTTAAAAATAAGTGGTTAATACGTAAGCAAGAAATGGACCTTGTCAGAAAAGAACCCAGACTGGAGAAAATTTGTGCACCCTGACCATAATTCTGGGCTGGGCTGGGGAGGACTCTTCTATTATTTATTTGAAAGACTTAGTTGGTATTGATGACCCACTAGCCCTCATGAATGCAAGCTAATTACTCAAATTTACTGATAGACCGACTAATGTTCGGTTTTCTAAAGGAGAATCAAGAAAGACACGTACAATCAAGATCTGTGGCGTACAATAACTCTCTAGGTGGTAAATACCGTCTCTAGATGTAAATTACGTTTTTATTTTTATAGCATCTACATTTAAACATACGCTACGCCCATTCAAAGAAAGCGACCTTTTTCATGATAAATAGCGAACGAATCTCAGACATATTAAATTGGATTGTTCTCTGTTGTAAAAGTGAGTATTTACACAGACAACGATTTTAATAAATATCTGCATATTCTGCTCAAATATAAAAAATATATAAGTAGAATATGCATCAATTTAGCGGCAAAAAATGCGTATTTCGACACTATGAAGGGAATCAAAATTCATAGGGTACTTCCAATTGACTTAGACTTATAAAATTTAACAGACCGCATTTATAGGTAGTGAAAACTTATACATTTGTGGATAAATCCAAAAAAATAATAACCTAATAAAAGGGAGGCAAAATTTTATATTAAAGCTGCTAGTTCAAGTGAGCTATCAGAAGAAAGGGTCCTCCGATTAAGCTAAGCCTGAATTTCAAAAAAGGCTCAAACCTCTAATTTTTGTACGGAACCCTCGGTGGGGGAGCTCGACTCGTGCTTGTGCGGTTTTTTATTTATTGTATTATATAAATTTTTATACTAAAAATATTTCTTGTTTATTATATCAGTCTTATACTTTGCCACTGATTTATTAACCTACATAAATAAAAAAAAAATTAAAAAATAATGAAATAAATAAAGCAGTTCTACTAAAAATTAAATTTACTCGACATAAAACATTTCGCTCTGGTAATAAGAAAACGCGGCGTTGAGTTTCACCACTCAACTCCAACCTTAAAAATTCCACGTGAATAAGTAATAAAATATAATATTAAAATATAAATAAAATATTACCTCAACGTCTTCCATATCTGATGAATTTTTGAAGTTATTTGTGGCATAAAAATGTTGCCTCCACTGACTTATATTATACATATTGACATCCATTTTACACGTGTGTCCTTATAAGCCTCATTTTTATTATTTACACGACTTTTTATACAGAATTAATTACAATTAATCAACGCATTTCACAGGAAATGTTCTTTCATGTTGTTCACAAAATGTCAATAAAGGATCCTTGATATATTTTTTATTTGAATTCGGACTTTTTCGACGTTATTAAATCTATTTGTGTATAATTTCACAAACCTACGTTAGTAAAAAAATAATATTTTTATAAATAATATTTGACTCGTACTAAAAAAACCATTATCCCCTCCATACACTTCCTGGATACGTTTACGGTACCTGAAACAAAACAAACAATATAAATAATAATAATAATCAGCTTCACGCTGAATCCTAATCTAGGCCGAGATCACATGCCAGCCTAGAATAGGATCACCCTGGTACTGTCGGTGTCGTAAGAGGCGACTAAAGTACGTGTGGTAGAGTCACGTCGCCAGTAATGGCAACACGCATGGGCAGACTCGACCTGAAATACCACGTCCGACATTTAAAACCGGCGTGAAGTAGTGACTTTTGCCACTGCGTTTCGGAATTCATGAAAAACTCTTTAAACACAAAACAAAAAGATAACTTCTGAAATCTTTTTACCATTGATACAAACAAACAAAAAAATCATATGGAACCTCATCTTTTAGAAAAAAGGTCGATTAAAAATACTAACGTTGTAACTAAAAATTGGGTAACCATCCCCAGTCTCCTCTAATATTGGAAAGTGTTCTTGATTCAATTTGCACAAGCACCGTCACACAATTCACTAAAAGTGCTTGAAAATTTTAACCTTAATATAAATACTATTATAACAACAATTTTATTAAGTATAGAAGATAAATTCGCAAGTCATATAGCAGCTGACACACTGTCCTAAAGAAAAAATTGGCAAAATAGAAGATTTGGTGTTTTATCATTTTATTTATACTTCTATAGATATATAATGCTGTTTGTTTAATAACCTATACAATCAACTTCATTATTACACGTTAATCTCAGCACCTGGTACAAATTGTAGATTTTTTTGACTTTGATTAATCCTATTTTATCATACTAATAATACCTATTACAAATATGAAAATTGTAACAGCAAAAAAATGTTACAAAACGGAAAAGAACTTGAACGTTACTCTCGTGCGCGGCGTAAACGGTCAAAATTAAAAGAACCCTACAGTAACCCTTTTTTATCGCTCGGAACGCCATAATCAAAGAACCATACTAACCGTTTTTAAGTATCATAAATTACAAAAAACAAAGGGATATTTTCAAAACTGTATTAATTAATATTGTATTATTCCTTATCAAATTAGATACGTTGAACGTTTTGAACATATCAAAATTACCATATAATAGCATAACGAGACAATGTTTGACGACTCAACACGCAAGCCATGCCGCGGCCGCCAGAATTCAGTGGAAACAGATGTGTCGGTGTGTGAATTAGAACGGAGTGTCTTAGCACTAGGTTCTCATGTTCTCTCTGCCTACCCTGCTAATGTACAAGATACAGAGTGAAGCTAAAACAAGTAGTTATATGTATGCTGCATATACTCGTATAATTGTCGCGATTTTATGTGTATACTAAGAAAACAAAACTCGCGGCCGAAACCGGTGAGTAATAGTTAACAGTTCACATAAGCTATATCATCAATCAACAGACAATTTAATTATTTCCATTTGACCATAGAGCGAATATTCAGCTAAAATCTAGTTACAGGTAATATATAGGTATTTCTGAATTTGACGTGTACGCCGTTGTGAACTAATTATATTATACCGTTCTTGCACAAATATTAGTTATTAATTCGAATTTGATTCAAGACGCAGACACACAAAGTAAATAAAATAAATCATTTGTTTCTCCAAGAAATATAGAATTCATAAGCTCACAGTCTGAGACTTGGTTAAGTTAATCTCGTAAGAAATGCCGAAATCTAAATTGTTTATACATTAAGTTAAGTTGGATGAATAGTTCGTTAAACTGCAGGATATGGACATTCATTCAAAATTTGCTTGTAATTGGAGTTATATACCAATAATAACTTTAAGTTACGTTCGCGGTTAAAAGTTAAAATTCATTCCATTAGCCAATTTTTACTTTAATTTAAAAATATGTTATTAATGAATGAGAATTCTCGAGTGAGAATCGAACCCCCAACCGTCGTGTTCACAATTGCACTTGTCGCTGCGCCACGACGGCACTAATTATTAAATTAAGTAAAATAAATAATAAATCAACAAGTACGTACATTTACTTCAGCTGACGTCTCTTATTTTTTTTTATTTTTTTATGGGAGAGGACAAGGCAAACGAGCGTTCGGGTCACCTGATGGTAAGTGATCACCGCCGCCCACGACCCCATGCAACACCAGAGGAGCTACAGGTGCGTTGCCAGCCTTTAAGGTGGAGATGAAGGGCACCGGGGCCCAGCATTACCTAATGCGAAACGCAGTGGCAAGAGCCATTACTTCACGCCGGTTTTAAATGTCGGGGGTGGTATTAAATCCGGTCGAGTCTGCCCATGCGTGTTGGCATTACTGGCGACGTGACTCTTCCACACGTACTTTAGTCGCCTCTTACGACACCGACAGTACCAGGGTGATCCTATTCTAAGCCGGGACCACACGGCTGACTTCACCAGAGCGAAGAAATGAAAACATAAATCAATATTTTCTTTCTTCGAGTGGGAATCGAACCCGCAACCAGTCGATTGTGCAGCACAATTTGTACCACTGCGCCACGACCAGCCTCGAAACTAACTACATTACTATCTGCAGTTCCCACCTGTCCAGCGTAATCACGTTTCAGGGAACCCGGCAAGGCATTACTATGCAAATTTTCAATTTGATACGGATGCGCCAAGGGGAACTTTGCCTTGTAATTTTAGTAGCTGAGCTTTAATCAAAACGTAGCAACGCCGCTGCTATTTTCAGTTAATGAATCATTTCGTCAGATTAATATGAATATTGTTTTTGCAACGTAAAACACGTTGATTTTACACTTAAAGTTTGTTTTTATTTTATTTTATTTTTTGTTTTATTGTTACAAGAAATACATACGGATTATCGTAGTATATAGATTAAAGCGAATATTAAGTATCGTTATTGTATATAAAAAAAGTGGAGCTTCGGATAGCGAAGTGGAGAACGAAGAGTCCTAACACTCACTCCCTCGGCCTACCCCGCTTGGTGCGAATCACGCTGTATTGCCGAATTTTCATGACAATCTATTTTTATTATTTAAACCCATTTTTTGTTATAAAAAATACTGGGCTGGGCACCGAACTATTCTTCTGTGGGCACTGACATATTCATTACTTAATATAAGCAATTTATCGACACTCTTAACTTGAAGTTTTGTAAAAAAGTAAATTACTTATAATAAAACTGAAAAATAATAAAATATAACTATATTCATAGTTAAATGATTAAATAATACCTTAAAGATTTAAGCATTCACATTTTTTGAAATTATAAGGTAATATTTTTTTTATTAATATTGTTGTGCATTTTTAATAGATGAATAACAGTTAGATAAAATAACTTACAATTTCGTCTATGAAAAATATGATTACTTAGTATTAGTATATCATTTTCTCGTAACATTTGAAATAAAGCCTAAAAGTATTTAAGAAAATAAATAGATATTCAATTGTTACTTACTGTTGAATAGCATTAAAATTATGAAAAACCATAAATATTTAACTTACCACAAAATAGTTTCACAACAAAACAAAACTTTAAACTGTACACAAAACCAAGAAAACTTTTATTACGATACTAGCGCACTTAACGATAATAGCAAGTTAACTTCCGCTAGGTCCGTCGTCTATGAGCTTATCGTAGTAACTGGCTTTCTGGGGTGCGTTGCCGCGAGCGAGTGAGAAAACAAGGGTTGGCTTGAACTTGAGTATCTACTAAATATCCTTATAAACTTGAGATTTTTGCAGTTTATGAAAAAATTATTAAAACTGAGCACGAGAATTGTAACGCAGTTTATTTTAATATGACAACTATTTTATTATTTCATGAACGTGTGAAAACATCACTGGTCTGTCAGTTCAAAATAACCATGTTTTTAGTGCGTACCGGTTTGCCTAGTTACCAGAGCGAAAATAATGAAAATATTAAATATATCGATTTTTCGAGTGGGAATCGGAGCCCACTATCTGTCGCGTTCACAATGAACAGAAAAAAAAATATCATTTTAAACCACTGTTGATCATGCATATTGCAGAGCGTTATTTTTCTGTGATTTTCGTGTTCGAGTGCTGTAAATCTCAAAAAAAAGAAGCAGAATTCATTTATGCTTAAAGTATAAATTTAATCTTTTGTATTAATACAAATAAATTATATAAATTGTTTTTCTCCTTCAATAATTAGGCAACGGTTATCGCCTCCTTAAATCTTTTATGGGTCTACACTAAGTACACGTGTAACTGTAAAAATAACGTTAATTAAGAAAACTCATTACCTTGTTCAAGAATATTTGAAGGACAAAATGTATTTATTATAGACTAGTACACTATTTATACATATTTGCAAGCACACATATTTTTTT
>JBAIZZ010000462.1:0-47740 GCA_037355905.1 Heliconius aoede | reverse complement strand
TTTATTGCACTTTTATGTTTAATTAATGTTAATGAAGCTTTGAAGGGCTTTAGTTTTCTTCAGAAAGTTGTTCAAAATATGTTTTTGAGGGCAATTGTTCTTGTAGTCGTTATTTTTAAAGGACGCTTTAAGCTCTGCGCTATATTGATCTCTCGACGCGCTTTGTCTTTTATTTATTTTTAGTCAGGGAATAAAATTAATTTATTATTCGAATGGAAATCGAATAAGCAACCGTCGCGTTTACAGTCAGATACTGTGACGCTGCGCCACAGCTGCCGCCTTCAATGATATCATTTTTACTTATAGATAAATTTTATCTATAATAGAATGTTTTGGATATTATAATTTTTTTTCACAACTATGTTATTAATTTCGTTTCAAATATTACGACATATTGATTTTAAGCTTTGCTAAGATAATAAGCAAAATAATTCTTACTTTTTTTGGTTTCACATAAATTTAAAAAACACATTTGCTTTCCAATTAACTAAGATTTGAACCAAGTCCCTTTGAATATGAGGCTTAAACGGTTAGTGGTACATTTATAATAAACATAATTAAGCCTATTACTAGAGTAAATGCTAAATTTAACTAAGCTTTTACGTTATTATATAAATTAATAATTTAAGAAACCACTAAAATTCTTTATGAATTATACATCTTTCTATCAGATATAGAACACCTGATGATCTTCAACTGGCTGATCAGATTTCCTTAAATCATGACTAAGAACACACTCAATGTAGCTGGCAGCATTTTACCTCTTCGTCAGAGCGCAGAAATGAAAATAATAAATGTTTCATTCCCCCGAGTGGGAAACGAAACCAAAACCGACGCGTTTACAGTCGCATGCTTGTGCCCCTACACCACCACGACCACGAAATATATAAATAGATAAAATATGACAAATACTATAGTTAAATATAAAAAAAAAAAAATAACTTCATTCTGTATCCTACATATAGAAGACTAAGGAGGCAGAATCTATTAAATAATAGCGTGTTGAGAAGCGGAACTGAGAGCCGCGCTTTGCCTCATTACTAGACCGAGGAAATGAAAATAATATATATTTCATACCCCTGGGTGGGAAAAAAACCCACAACCTGCGCCACAAAAATATACGAAAAGATCATTCATAACACGGTAATTGCCATCATTAGTAACAGAGTGTAATTTATGAAATTTCAGCTACATTATGTAAGTCTGTTTTCAACGCTCTCAGTGGAAAACACCGAAGTCGACGATACGGGTCCCCCCCCCCTTTGCAATAAATTTACAACTTCTCCTTTTCTAGGTCAATGAAGGGATTTGGAAAAAATATACACAGCGTACAAACTCTTCGAGAATTACTAAAGTTAACTATTCTTTTTGTTTCGTTTAGTTTTTGCTTGTGGTAATGTATTTTTTTGCATTCTTTTTTGGTTCTTCATTTTTCTTTTTGTATAGCGATGCTCTGTGTAGGTTTATGGGTTCCTTATGGGTCCCATAAACTTACACAGGGGTGGGTTTTAGTTTATAGCATTTTATAATCAGATGCTATACGACTGTGCCATAGAGAAATAAATATATCACACATAACAATATCACACTAGGACTCGAATCTACAACCGTCGAGTTCACAGTCACAAGCTGTCCCGCGCCACTTCCTATTTTCTTCTTATATCTTTTTTTTATTTATAATTTTTATTTTATAATTATTTTATTTTGAAAATTAGTTTTAAATTTAGAACACCTGATTACCTTGCAACATTCGAAGAGCCTTAAGATCATGCAACAGTTTAGCGCTAATCTGCTAAGATTTAACTTTAAACTATGTTTAACTTGACTTAGATTACCTTACAGTTTGTAACTTAATACTAGAATTGAGATGTATCTTGTACTGGGTTACATTGTTTTGAGAGTTTATTATTATTATTTGACTTCAATGTTTTTGCTCTATCAAGAAAAATGTAATTGACTAGCTCTTTAATTGGCTTCCTTTTCTTTAGACCTCGCCTTTTACTCGATACACTTCTTATAAAATATTTCTTCGCTTCCTATTAATTTTATATTGATTATTCATATAAATAACGCATTAAAATTACTTAGAATATGCTAAAATAAACGTAAAAAAATGCTTAAAAGACATCAGATTTATAGTAAGATATAATTAGAAAACGCCCAAGTTAGGACGATTTCCAAGAGACGCGGGTTCGAGTCTCATCACATTCAAATTTGTATTATGTGACGTTTCTGTCTGGTTACCATGTCATATGCAGAATACAGTGTAAAACAAACTTTCTTATTTTTTATGCCTCACACTGTATCACGCACATCCAGGTTACGCAGAAGGAACCTGGGAATCTACTGTTAAGACACTCCGTTCGCCATTTTCTGTCGAACTCTCGAGGCTTTGCGTGTAAAGTGGCGGAATGGAAGTCACAACCAACGCATTTCTTATAATAACTTTCATATATTTTCCACAAAAAAACACCACCACTTATGCTCATTAATATCGTCATCTAACCGTTAACTCTAGTCAAAGAAACAATGTTTTTACCTATTAACAATTATACCGGAAACTTGAAGGCGATCGGTGTTGTAAACTGTATGGGACTGTCCAATCAAATTAACTTTAGACCACAGAGAGATGCAGTGATAAGTCACTTTATATTAATGTTATATAACGTCGAGTGTCGGTTTTGCTTCGATTCGAAATTATGTTGTAATATATAATTTTTAATCGATGGTTGATTATTTTTGAAGTTTTTTGCTGTATGACGCTCATGAATGCCAGGGTAGGTAGAAGGAATCTGGAAAGGTAATGAAACAGAAGAATCTCATCAAGTCTTATGAAAGCTATTAACATTGATTTAAGCTTCACGTGATAATTTACAAATATTAGTACTAAGTTTTTTGGAAGTGATTCTAAAAGACTTAGTACTAATATTTGTAAATAATAATTGTGGAAGTGATTCGAAGTGATTATGGAAGTTATAATTATAATAAAAATTATAAACAAAATATGTAGGAAGCTTCATGTGTTGTCCCACTACGATAGTGTTAATTTCGTCACCATCAAGACAGAAGGTGTTTTAATGGTGACGACAGATTCTGTTTTGTATTGTATAAATTAATACCTGCCTTGTTATTTTAAAAGGTGCTTTGTTAAATAAAATGAATTTAAGCGTGTAAGCTCTGAAATTAGGTATACAGACAGGTTTAGTTCATGTCAGGCTACTTAGATAATACAAAACTTATTGTGAAGTCAGTGTTTTATTTACATTATATAGATAGAATAGGGGGGCACCTGCTGAATTTTAGAGGGACTCCCCTGTTTAGTTCCATATATGTATATATTTTGTTTACATTTGTAGATTTGTGTATGTATTGTGCATATATTAGTTTTTTTTTTTCTAATACTTTATTGCACACAAAACAACAACAAAAAGCGGGCTTAACACTGAAGAGTATTCTCCACCAGCCAGCCTTGTCATGTGTGACATTATGTGTGCAGGTGTGCAGAAATAAAATATACATACATACTTGTATACATACATTTAAGCCCTATAAATATATAAAATATATTTATAGGGTTTAATTTTTTTATTTATTGTTTTTTTGTGTATATTTTCAATCAAAATGACTTTGAACTTTGAATTATTTTGTTCATTTCCCTGCTCCAACAAGCAGGTGTGAGACCTAAACACGGCTGTTTTGGGTTCCATTCCCACTCCCAGTGAATGAATTTCTTAACATTTTCTTTTCCTCATTAAGTTGAGTATGCCAACTCAACCAGTAATGTATTGAAAGGAATATGGACCCAGTAGATACAGCATACAACTAAAATAATATAATGTATACACTTTTCTTAAAAATTATATAAAATTTTCATACAAAATTATTAATGTTTGGTTATTATTTGTATTACAGATGTGTGATGCTGTACGACATGACCCTTTGAAGATGTAATCAAGCTGATTTTAATTATTAAGAAATGTAAGTTAAATGTCTAAGAATGATCCCCACTCTGAAGAGTAATATATAAATATATAGTTTTGTTTAACACTAGGTTCCTCAGGCTACCCAGATGAGCAGAAAAAACGTGCAAAAACATTGTTAGACATATTTTATTATGTTTATGTTAATAACGTACAGACTGTGGGACTTAGAAACTTCAAATGAGCATGTAGCTGTAGGTACTGCGGGGACGAGAAAAAGGAAACTTTTTATTTAACGTCTTAAAGTCAAACTTAAACTGAGTAGGCAGAGAGAACCTAGTGTCAAGACACTCCATTCCCCACTTTCCATTGAACTCTCGAGAGATCGCTTGTCGAGTGACAGAACTCAACGCCGCGCTTTGGATGGATGTGATGATATAATGTTCTAGAACACGCAAGCGGTCATAATGTAAATTATGATTAGATAATTAAATAAAAACTCCATAGAGTTACAAAGATTTTTGATTATTTTCTTCCTCGTTCGTAATTGAAGTAAAATGTAAAAAGTTATTCACTTGACTGCCACAACAGTATCCCTGTCAGTCTTTTCATTATATTCCGAACTATTCTAGCCGACGATGACAATAAAGATATTACTACATCCTGTATATTTAAGTTTTACATTATAAGCTTATATGTAATCTTTACTGTGTCCACTTTATATCTTAAATAAAACGTTATGGATGAATGTTATAAAAATAATTTTATTTTAACCGTACATGATAAGAATAGCACTGCCATAGAAAAATGTGTTTTATGTTTATGGGATCTAAGTCTGCAAAGACATGAACCGATTAAATATCTTGTAGCCACAGACAATATTAAAATTGGCAGATGTATTCAATATTTATTTATGTATTTTGATTGTTTTATTTATGTGTATAGTTTCACGTTGTATCCCGCAAATGGCAGTGAGAACCTGGAAACCTAGTGTTAAGACATTTTCGTTATCCGATCGATTAGAAGGTATAAAAGAATGACTTAGTAAATTATAATATGAGAAAACATAAAAACACGATTATGATGGGTTTGCACGGACCCGCGCACCGATGGATAGATTGAGACGTGGGTTTTCACTTTCGTCTGACGTACAGTATGATTGAATAATGAATGGTATGTAATTTCAAAAACTGCATTAAAAACCTATCATTTAATACTTGTTTTTATTATTTTAAACCCATTGTGGCCCAGTAATTCAATATTGAAAAACATGCGTTTCCTCTGCACCACTCTGTATTTATATACATTTATTTCTTATCTTCACCCGGACAGATATCCAGTGTAGTGTTATTCGGGTCCGGCTGTACGATAGTGAATCCAACATAGTGATATCGTCGCACTCTCACTCTCACACAGCCCATTTCTTGTACTGAATTTTTAATTCAATTATCGTGCTGCCATTCAAATACGACAGACTTCATTTTCAAAGCAATGTGACAATGGCTTTATACATTGGTGACCCAGTTTGAAACCCACTTTATAATGGAAACTATATAATTAATATTTTTATTTCCTCGCTAGGTAAAGCACGACCTTAAATTCCGCCAATCAACACGTAACGTCGTCCACGAATATATCGTATTTATGTACAAGATAATCACATTTTCGAATATATATAGGCAGTATAAAGAGAAAATTATACATACGTGAACTGCCAACTGTCCCCAACCCTCGGGCAGCGTAGCGCATCCACCAGGGAACGTCATCTTTTTGGGCATTTTCTGTAAATGTTCTATAAAGTATTTTTCTTACCTAAGTGTGGCATAACGCTTTTTGAGTTCCGCTGTATAATGTGTTAATCGCCATTTAATGTCTCCACAACCGTCGTGTAAAAATTTTGAAGAGGTTTATTTATATTGTAAGGGATATATCTTAACATTCTGTATCAAATTCGTTCGTCAAGCGTGAACAGGCTGATAAATCGATTTGCGTATATATACATATTTTTGATTCATAATAAGATATCTCTTTATAACCGCGCATTCAATTCTTATGTTTAAGCTGTTCCTTTTAAATTCTTGAAGATTAATTACTTTGTACCTATTTGTTTTGCTATAAAAATGTATGAATACAATCTTCATAATTTTTTACCCGTTTTCTTATTATTACTCATATCTTATTATATATATACATTTATACTTGGTGAAGTATAATGAATGTAAAAAAATAATAATAAGTATGATAAATTAATAAAACAATTAAGTTCATCCTAAATAATATAATAATAATAATAATGAAATTGGACAATTCACATTTTTGATTTTCAATTATTAAACATTTTTAAAATTTTGGAAATTTAAGCCATTTTTAGGGTATAAACTTGTGAAAAGTTAGCGTAAACAAAATTACTTTTATATCGGATTTGATATAGTGAGTTTTTCATGTCAGCACATAACAATTTTATTTAAAAAATGACCAGTCGCATCCGAGTGCTCTTTCGCCACGACGACCTGCCTAAGCATTTCTGACTCGTTTTTCTTTCGCAGTGGAGATTCGGACTTTACTTACATACATAGTGTTCGCGACGCCGATCACCGGTCGCGCCCGTACCACTTTCAATAATAACATCAGTTTAATTTATAATAATTATATTTTATCTTTTTGATTCTAATTTCAAAGTTTATTGCTTTTTAACTGACTTGAATATTACCAGAAATTCGATTTTAATTGGAGTCATAAGATAGCGAAGTAATTTACGAGAGCCAAACAAATAAGACGATAGTATAAACCAGTCTGTGCAAAAAAACTAAGTAAGAATTATTTTATATTTATATTGCTATTTATTTATTTTATAAGCACATCATTTTGATATACGAGGCAAAATAAATAATATATAGCTCTAGGTTGCTGCTACTTCTATCTCCTCGCTCTTCTGACTTGTGTTTGATTCTTGTTTTCCCGCTCCTGACATGGTCAACATAGAGTTCCGCAAGCCAGCATTCAATGTCTGTAAAATAGAGTAACTTTCTTCTTTATACATACATACATACATTTAAGGCAATAAATGTGCTTTTTATGTTTTATTATTATTTTTATCGAATTATACTATTTTAATCTAATTAATCACCATGCCATCGATAGACGATTCCAAGTTAATTTTCCCGCCATTTTGTTTTCTCTTTGACGGGATCGCTATAATATAATAAATATTCTAATTGTATTATTTTAAAACTTCAAACTAGTTTTTTTTCTTATTAAGGAAGTGCCTTATCCAAAGGCTTTTATCTTTTGAAATAGAAATATCCACGGTGCTGACTACACCAGCTTTTCTTATGGAGATGCGGACCCACACACCGGTGACGTGAAGAGTTGGAGCAACACGAAACCCGAGTTGGAGACAATGTTGTCGGCCAGTACTCCTTGTTGGAATCTGACTAAGACAAAAATATATATGTATACAATATATAAACATAGAGGGAGGCAATATCTAATATGCTGTACATAGATTAATTTATATATAGTTTAATTTTGTTATTCTTCTCGTCAAATGTCAGTGAATAATTAATTTACTCGTTCAGAAATATCCTTTTTTTTGTTATGTTATTATATTTTAAAAAGGAGAAAGGTCTTATTTAAGTCGTTATTAGTTTGTTTGGTTAAACGAGTTAATCTCAGGAATTACTCAAATCGAAAAATTCATTTAGTGTTGGACATTACATTACATTGGCTATTTATTACATTACAACCATCGCGCTACAGTCACACCCTTGTGCTGTGGGGCCACGACAGCGCCAATATCCTTATATATTTGTATGTATGCATATTATACACATTTACTCCACAAGTACATCTCGTATAAGCTTGCAGCTTAATATTAACTAATTTATTATTTATTAATATTTTCATTTCTTCACTCTGGCATCAAAAAGCCCGGCGATGAGTTCGGTCAATAAGCATTGCCCAGAAAAATTAGGCAGATTCTTCAGAGATCTTGGGAACGGGGAAGTGGCTAATGTTAATTAGTTACAATGTTCGAATCATTATAATACCAATTAAAATTTTAGTAAATGACTTAACTGTTAAAAGTATTAATTTTACTTCTTTTCTAGTTATACATCCGCAAGACATTATGTTATACTTAAAAAAATGTTTAAGTATAATATAATTTTTATTATTATATATAATAAAATTCAAGAGGCACAAGTTCAAATCCCGCTACGTTCAATTTTTTATTTGTTTTCTAATAAGTATTTTTCTTTCCTAAGTGCTACATTTTAATCTATCATGACTCAAGTTGTTATATAAGCATTCTTTAATAATATTTTCAATATCACTATTTCTTTAAGCAACCCTAAAGTTAATAAAAATTAGACAAATCAATATTTACCTGGGCCTCCCTTTCCGATAGTTGATAATTTTGGCTTGCTATTTCTACTACCCGGATTTAGTACAACAAGTGAAACGTAGTGTTCAGTCCTTAGTTATATACCATAAGAAAATAAACAGTAAGTAGCTTAACTTACACAATAAGTTTTATACTGTGGTTCCTTTTATTTTTTTTTCAGCTTCACGCACTTAGGCGACAATTTAATTTCTTTTAGAATATATAGAGTTCTAAAAAAAAGCCAAAAAATAAACCTTAAACTCGTGTGAAAGTGCCAACATCGACAGGTCATGGGTTCGATCCCCACTAGAGGAAATTAAATATTTAATTATTTCTTTTCACATTTGTTCACTTTGGTATCGAGGCAAAACGTGGCGGTGAGTTCTGTAACACGCAATACCTCCAGAACTCTGCGCAAAGTGGGAAAAAAGCGCCTCAACACTAGGCTCCCAGGTTCCCTCTGCTTACCCTGCTATGCGCGGGAAACAATAAGAAATTTTTCAATTTTCGAAACTCCCACATCATGGTACCAAAGTAAGTAAATGCCAATAACCCATTTCCCCGTGTGGGAATCGAAGTCACAACCGTCGCTGTGCCACTGTGCCGAAAAAAATATCTTTTTTATTTATTTGTAAGTATTTATAGTTATTTATAGTTAATAAGATAAAATAAAAATATTTTATGCTTATCTCTTTCGTAATTTACATGTTTATTGGCCCCACTAGCACTTTGATGTTTCTTCACGCTACCCTGCGGTAGGGAACCTAATGTCAAGACACTTCGTTTCCACTAAGACAGTTTAGAGACCCACTTTCCGGCTGAGCGGTGCTCGTGTTACCATAGAGAGAAAATGAAAATATTCTTAAGGAACTAACTCTCGCATAGAGCGGTACACAGATTAAACAAGGTGTTAAAAAGAACAAACAAAGTTTTTGACAAAACATTTTTTTCCTTGTTTTTACATAATTTTAAACCATTGCTTATTGAGAGCAGACATCGCCGCGTTTTACAATCGGTCGCTGCTACACATATGATATGAATAACAAATGTCATCCACTCAACACAACACGGCTACAAAACCGATACCTGAAGCTCCTGAAGCTGTCTATGTTTTACTTATTTTTAAAATGGAATATACTTAGTTCTAAGAATTATATGTTTGAAAAATGGGAAAGGGATATAATAAAAAGCAATATATGGTTTTACAAATATATTAGTTTTCTTTTTTTACATTATCATCTTTATTAATAGGTGTTTCTATATTACCTTTAATAGGTATTTCTGGCTTGCAGTCACGTAAGTCATTACTGATAACGATGTTATTGATTGGAATCTTATCGCGTAATTGTTTCTCCAAGTCATTAACTTTGTTATTTAAACTTGTTATCGCAACATTGTTAGCTTGAACAATAGCCGTTAAAAGCGATAACTCGTTATCCATTTCTAAATACCTAGCAGGGTTAGGTATATACTTAACTAAATACCTAAGATATGAAATTAATACCCACAAGTAACTACTATTATCACTACCAGTACTATCATATAAAACAAAATCAAAAATATATAATATTTCATTTCCCTTCGTATTCCACCATTGCCAGAATTCCCTTGTACGTGGAACTTTAGTCGTTGTCCAATAACATTGTCTAGGATCAGGTTTCAATATTTTCTTTTTAAATTGACAATCTTGTACAAGTCTATCAGCTTTATTTATAATTCTTCCAGGGTCTATTAGAGTCATAAAATTAAAAAAAGATACTTGATCTGAAGGGTTTTTTAACAACTTAGTTTTATAATAAAACCAGGCTTGTCGTACAAAACAAGCTTCGGCAACTTTATTCAGATATTCTACAGAGTTCGTCGCATCAACATAACTCGAAATCTCTGTCTTTTTCACACTCAATAGATGTTGGCATACCTGGAATTGTGTCTTCGGGAACAGAGATTCTGCCCTTCGATATGTAGGATCTTTCGAATTTTCTAGCCAGGGGAGTTTTTGGACTGGCGCTTCTGCCCTTCGATATGTTGGATCTTTCGAATTTTCTAGCCAGGAGAGTTTTTGGACTGGCGCTTCTGCCAGAGTGTCGAGGGGAACAAATACCCTACGGTACCCTCGTGTCTGAGGCTGGAATAATGTGACATTTCCTTGATCTAGTTCCTCTGACGTTTCTTGTAGTCTTACTAGCTTCAAGTTTGCCAGTAGTAGTAGCAGACACGCCAAGAATTTGTGGACCATAACCGTTGTACCCTTTCTTCTCATTAATAAAGAACTTAACATCTTCAGGCCAATCGTATGGTTTGACTCCTTATATACTTTAAAGTCGGGCGCAACAAAAGTACATGTTTGAAAATATGCTGTAATTGTTTAATAATAGCCACATGAAAAAAAAAGTTAGCTATTCGATTTCGTTTAGTGTTCTACAAGAAATTTATCACGGCTAACTTCAGGTTAGGATTTAATTATTCCGGACAAGTCAGAAGAGAATAATGGTTTAATTTACAACAGAGTTAATGAGAAATTAATAAAATAAGACTATTAAATAATCATTTTACAAAAATTGAATATTCGAATATACATATTTGTTGCATTTCGAACAAAGATTTTAGTGCAACACTATAAAAAATTTTATAAAATAATTTTAATATATAAATGACAGTGGATTTGGAAGGTTGAATTATGATGTAGGCTAGGGACGTACAGGTGACTGTCTGTGTGCTTGAAATAGAGAAGAATTCCTTAAAATCGTACGGGAACGACGACTTGCATTTTTAATAAATAGAAATAAATTAGAACTTAGAACAAGGGCGGTATCTTTCGTTCTTGATTGATGAAAACACCTTTGCGTCTTGCGCCGCTTGTGAATGGTGGTATTAAAATTATTTTTGTTACTCTTTTCTGATCTCTGAATCTAAAGGCAGCATTTAGTTTTGCCACTCAACATAGCAAGTGGTAGTCAAAGTGTTTTAACATTTATATTTCCTTCTCTCTTCTACCCTGGAAATAGTATGAAGTTGTTTTTCTTAATCATTAAATTTTAAACATTTATGTGATGAAAATAGAATGTTTTTGTTTATCTATATTTTTTACATAAAGATAATCTAGATAAAGATAATTTTATTTACTTTTTTAACAAAATATATAATAAAATCTATAAAAAATATATAAAAAATGTTGTTTCAGCCTCAATTATTACAATTTTGGATATTGATAATTCAAATAGTTCAGATCCACTTACTCTAAATTGATGTTTGATACATCTGATTGTAGTATGAAATATAGTTTAACCTATAAAATAGGAGACATAGATTTCTTATGGAATTGGTAAGAAAATTCTTTTACATAGATTTTTTTTTTTTCAACAGTACACTCTATCACGCATATAGTAGGGTCGGCAGAAGGGGTCTAGTGTTACAACACTTTGCTTCCCACTTTCTAATGAATTCTCAAAAGTGTACAACTCGAAGCCGTGCTTTGCCCTGGTACCAGAGTGTCGAAAATGGAAATATTAAATGATTCACTATCCCGAGTGGGTTACTATCTATGTGTTAGTGTAATTACATGTGTGTTTATAACTTCAGTTTATGAGTAGATTTAATTCAATGTTCACTAAATATAACATTATTTATTTACAGAGTCAAAGACAGTATTGACGATGAACAAGAACACATAAATGATAATACATTTGTTTATTTACACAGAGTGATCTTACCGGAGGCAGAGATAAGCAGCAATGGTGTGAAAATGATAACGCCAGATATTGTTGGTTTTGTTAAATAATTTGTTTCAATTAACATATGCTTAGTAAAAATTGTATACCATTTCATTTAAAATGTGGATGTAAAATTATATTATCAATGTTTTTTTTTTCAAGTGTTAGCTTTGTGATTTTATTAATATAGTGTAAAGTTATTTTATTTATGGTAGTTATGGTAAAATAATTCTATTAAAGTTCTTGATTTGATTTAAGTAATAGTTTAGAAGACAAATGATATGATTTTGTTATGAATGTACTTGTCAAGATAGTTCCTGATTTGACTAATTTTACAAAATATAAAAAGCAAGAATTTAGCAGTGTGACTCTCTTTGCTTGTGCCATGTCAAGTACACATCTCCTTTAAATGTCAGTGATGTAAAACTAGCAACTGTTAAAGTGATAGAACTGTTGAACCGTTTACTATTATTCAAATACCCGAGGAAGCTTATACAAGATATCAATTTGCCATTTCCATAATTTTATTATTGTTCTTTATTAATTCTGTAAATTTTTCTTTTCCCGTAAAATAATTCTTTTTTTGCTTATAATGTTAACATATGATTAGTAACAATTGTATACCAGTTCATTTAAAATATGGATGTAAAATCATTATATCAATAAATATTATAAAATAAAATAAAATGTGTGTGGTTGTGGGTTCGATCCCCACTCGAGGAGACGAAATATTTAACTGTCATATATATATATATATAGTCTGCAACGTGTAAACTGTCAAAGTATCAATATACCCGCTCTTTTCGTATGAGATATAAATAGACGCTGATTTTGACCTACAGGACGCATCTTGTCCTTGAGAACGTTAGATTTCAGGAGTGATAGTCGATATGATTTGTAATTAGGTTGTTACTAGTTATTGTCAGTAAGTTATTAAGTAATTAAAATGTTCTTAATTGTTAAATATTGTGAATTGGTAAAAAGTGCTGCTATAATGAACACTGAGTAAATACCTATATGTGTTTTTGAATCGTCATTGGTGTTTTATAGTAGTTTTTAGTTATTGAAACTTCAGTTAATAGTTCTATTGTTCTTAAATAGTTAAGATTTTGTAATACATTTTGTGTTGTTTTTCTTTTTATATTTCACTTCTGAACCCTTACTTCAGGAGTTGGATTCTTATCCAAGCCCTTTTTTTTTATCGAAAAGGACAAGGCAAACGAGCGTTCGGGTCACCTGATGGTAAGTGATCACCGCCGCCCCCGACCCCATGCAACACCAGAGGAGCTACAGGTGCGTTGCCGCCCTTTAAGGTGGAGATAGACGCGCGGGTAGGCCATTCCACAGTTTCGTAACGCGTGGAAGGAAGTTCCTACGAAACCGTACAGTAGTAGAGTGCCACGTATCGTATTGTTTAATTCGATAAAAGATTACTTATTGTGGCCATTTATAAACTCTAATGGTATATCCATTATTTATGGCCAGTTCCAAAGTTAGCACAGTCGTTAAATTCATAAAATGTAATTTTTGTTTTATGAATATAAAAAATTGGAATCTGTAGATCGATCGATGTTTTTATTTATAATTAGAAATTACTGTCCAGATCCATATTTATTATTATTTTCGTTGGCTCTGTGTAGTAATTGGTCTTGTGGAGTAAGAAGTGTTGATAACATATTTTTATATTAAAGTTCAAAATCATAAGTTAGTTAACTTTTAAGCACATTCTTAATACTAAATCAATTTCGAAAAATAAAAAAAACAGTCATATCTTTCCTAATTTCAATGAGAAACTATTTTTTTTTTTTTTTAGTTAAAGAGTAACAAATAGATATTACAAATAACTCCTAAACCAATTAGACTTTCTACGGCTGATTCGTCAACTTCGTCAAGATTCGATGTTTATCTTGCTTGGTGACTTCTAAATATTTACTTATTACATATTCAATCATTATGTGGACGTCGTGGCGCTCGACTCAAGTAAGCGTTTCGGTTGTGGGTTCGTTTTCCACTTGGGGATATGAATTATTTCATATTTTAATTTCCGCGCTCTGGCAACAAGGCAAAGCGCGACCTAAGTGGACACGCAATGTTTTCAGACCCCGCACACAGCATGGTAGGCAGAGGGAACCTTGGTGTTAAGACACCCCGTTCCCCACTTTCTTATGAATTCTGGAGGCATGGCGTGTTGAGTGGCAGAACTGAACGCCGCGCTTTGCCTCGACTCCAGAGCGAAGAAAATTCACTTCCTCCAGTGGAGATAGAACCCACAACCGTCACATTACAGTCATACCCTTGTACCGCTGCGCCTCTTTTACCTCTATTAGACAAAATTACCATTATAAATTGACGATTCTTTTTTTTTCAAATTATTTCTGTAAGAAGGGACTCACACTTACTGTATGATTGCAATTAAATACTTGAAGGCGCTGCAGCAGCGTTGCCAGATGCTTCGATTTTGGCGGGACGACCCGATTTTCTGCCCAAATATTAAATTATTCCACGTTGTGTGAAAAATCTTTTTTATTACTTTGAAATTTTCATTGGTTACTAATAATAATTATACTGAACACTTAACTGCTTTACATATTAAACCATCGTTTATGCATAGTGATGCTTTTCTAATACATTAAGAAAACATTATATATATATATATATATATATATATATATATATATATATACGTATGTTATATATGTATATATATATACACATACATTAGGTTATTGAAGCTTTATTTAAAACTTTAATAAATCGAATAAATAGTAAATAGTCGGATAAATAGTAAGATAAATTCTTATTTTTTGTGTTCAAAAATCCCGCATCTCATCTAGAAAAAAATCAGGCAAGGCTGCGCCGCTAGGTTAACGTATCAGTTTTAAATGTTTTTACGACGCGATTATTTACCAGGACAGATTAGGTACAGAGCTTTATTTACTTTATTATTTACAAATTATAAAAATGGCTAAAATCATAAAATCAAGTGCAAATTTTGAAAACAATTTTCCGAATAACTCACTAGCGAACAACTTTTTGCAAACGTTAGGCTGAATCCAGCGTTGCCAGATCTGGTCTCGGTGAAAACCGGGATTTTTGAATATTTTACGAAAAAAGCGGGATTCTTTCACTAAAAGCGGGACATAACAATAAAAATGATTAGGATTTAATTTGTTTAATCCACATTTAGGGTTCTATAACTTTTTAGGAAAAAGGAACCCTTAAAAGATATCTTTGTTGCCCGTCTATCTGTCTGTATGTCTGTCTGTCAAGACCCTTTATCTCAGCAACGCTTGGAGATATTGAGTTGAAATTCAAACCATATATTCAGATCTTCTAATTCCCCATGATTTCCTAAAAAACATTTCTATATTTACTTTGACCAAAAGGATATGGCCGTTTACACAGAAAAAAAGCGTTTTTCGACACTATAAAGGGAATAAAAATTAATAGGGTACTTCTAGTTAACCTTGAATTACGAAATTTGGTAGTACTTGTTCAAGTGAAGTATCAGATGAAAGGGTTCTCTCTCTCTCTCTTAAGCTAAGCCTGAATTCCAGAAAAACTTCGAGATCTGCAAGTTTTGTACGGAATCCTCGGTGGGCGAGCCCGACTAGCGCTTAGTTTTTTTTTTGTGTTTTAAGTAAAGCTTCCAATGGTGATATATAGAAATATAAATGTTTTTTTTTAATAGAAAAATGATATTGCTTTTTTTTACTATAATATGTAACTTACATAAATAATTTAAGGCAGTTGAGTATTCAGAATAATTATGCGTAACTTACAAATGAGTATAGTTTTTTTAAATATCTGTTCCTACTTTTGACAATAAACATAAAAAAACATCACAATATATATGTTAGATGGATATTACAATTATTTTTAAGTTATGAAATTATTTAATTCTTAGCTTCTTTGATTATTTTACACATTATTTATATATTCTGTGTACATAAATTACACAATTTGTATATTTTTTTTATATATATCATTTAATTAATTAATTAAGGGTAATTTTTTTACATCATCTATAAATGTAAACCTATAAATCGTAATTACAATAACACACACTATTTTATAGAGAATATTTTGTTATATTTTTTTAATATGTTGAAAATAACCTTCGCAAGGCTTCTACATATATTAAGGACCTAGTAAAAAAATTACACGTTCAGTTTCAAGTGTGGTTCCTTACATCTTATACATATTTTTTTTTCATTATGCTTAAAAAATAAATGGTAAAAGAAAATTGATTGTTTGATTTATATTCTCCTACAGTTCAATATCTAAATAAAAAAAGAACACAGAAAATTTATTTTTGTACTGTAAAAAGGATAAAATGAAAAAAAAAACATGGAATTTAATGTAATTTATTGATCTTAACCGCTGTACACGTCTTATCTACTTAACAGTAACATATTAACTACACTGATATAAAATTTCATTGTAAATTTTTATGAATTAAATGCCAACATACTTTGTATGTCTTCCAGTTGCTAAAACCTTCTTGTTGTCTTTGTTTCGTACCTCCACTTCTAAAAATGCTATTTTCTTACCGAGTTTTCTAGTAACAGCCTCTATTTCAACATTGTCACCCGGTTTCACAGAGCTCGTCTGACGGCTGTTTGGTTGAACTTAACCTCAGGCATTGAGCTCTGGCACCGCGGGATGGTCGGCGGCGTTGTCTCCTGATCATCCAAAGTCGAGTTCGAGGCAAAGAGAGCGCCCAGAAGATCGGCTTTGCCCAAATGCAGCCCTCCCCGCATGGTCGGTGGTGCGTGAGCCAAGCCAACTGGCATTATGCGCATTAAAATCGCCAAGTATCACGACCTCAGCGGAGGGGATCTGAGAGAGCATATCGTCGATAGCCGATTGTATGTGCTCCATGAGCCGATCCGTTTCTGCATTACCACTGTGGGACCTGTAAAGGCGTGCGTAGAGTCGGACACGATCGTCCGAGTCGACGCGGAGCCAGATTGTTGACAGGTCCTGACCTTCAAAATTTGTAAGACGACGGAAACTCAGGTCCTCCCTTACGAACACAGCGACCCCGGCATGAGGTAAAAAGTTATGTTCTATTTTGTAGCCGGGGTATTGGAGATAGGCTGTGTCGCTAGGACGGGCAATTTTGAGTCTCCGTCAGGAATAACAAGGCCGGCCGTGCCGTCTCGAGATGGTGGTGGACGGCATTTACGACGGAATGAAGACCCCTGATGTTGCAAAAGTCCACGTTAAGTCCACGTGGTAGGGGTTGCCGCGGAGCGTACGCCTCGTTTGCCCTGTCTAATATTACATAGAAAGCGCGGTACTGTGCCCTCCCCAGAATTCGTAGGGCAGCCTGAGCTTAAAGACTCAGGGAGGGATTCTCCAGCACCGGAGGCGCTGGTACCCTCCTAGGGTAGTTTCTCTTTTAGTGCTGCTATCATATTCAAGGGAGGGGTGGGGGTTGGGCACCGGGGCCCAGCATCACCTAATGCGAAACGCAGTGGCAAAAGCCACTACTTCACGCCGGATTTAAATGCTGAGGGTGGTATTAATCCGGTCTTCGGTCATGGAATACATATTTATATCATATATATTATATAAATATGCATATACTATCTGACCTAGGCGGCTTCGCCCGCTTGAACTATACGAATATTTATTAAATATGTTTATTAAATTATTTTCAATTTACGGGGTGAATTCTAAAAAATCACGTAAAATTTTAATAAAAATCTGTGGCGCTTAAAAGATTTTCCCATACAAAATTTCAACCTATATTTCATGGCTTTAGGATTAAAATTTTTCAAACCCTCTTCTTAGTGGGTGTCCACATTAAGAAAATAAATATCTGTCCAAATTTCACGTTTCTACCATCATACCACGCCCTCTCTATTTACATTTTCTAAACGAACCCGCAACTTATCTGAGAAAGACTGTCCTATACAGTGTCAAGAAGTTCATAAAAAATAAAAGAATTCTCTAGAAGTTTGTACGAAGAGGTCGCTATTGAGATGAACAAAGAACAATATGAAGTATAACCAACTAAAATCTGATATAGATAAATAGAACGAGATACTCTCAGTTTACTTTTTTAATTTTTTAATTTTATTTTTTTTAACGTTTATCTCCGGAAGTACTGAACCGAATTACTTAAAATTTGCTCCAATTGTTTTGTTTTCAGCGTAACGTTTCAAGTTTGTTTTATCAAAGTCGGTTCGTTAAAAAATAAAGTGAACTCAAAACATTTAATAAATAAATCTGTTTTTTTACCGACTTTCAAAACAAGGGGGAGATCCTCAATTAATTATTTTCAATTCGATATTCGATTAATAAATTCGATTCGATTTAGATATTTTTGTGCAGACCCGTGTGTTTTCTTTCGAAAAGCACAATTGGATGACGTGATGATGAAGACTAAAGATGGACTTTACAGTTGTATACCTACTTTTACTCATTTGACTGTCAGTGTGTTATTCTGTTTATTATATGAATAATCATTTAGTTCAAGCGGGCAAAGCCTCGGGCGGCCCGCTAGTAAACAATATTTGTAGTCAAAATTACAGTCAAAATTCAATATTCTAACAACCAGGTTTCATCCGACATATTTGATTATAATGAAGCAATATGCATAAATATTCATTTAATGGCGTCGGGTTATGTAAATTCACCTATTGACTGAGTTTACGCCAGGTTTTTCTCAAAAATAACTGAAGAACATGTAAATTTTATACAACACGGCCAGTTGAATTATATTAGCTTGAATATTTTAGTATAATGCCGGGCTTAATCTTTAAAGCTCAATCATATTTTACTTCTAGTTGACTGAAATATGATCCGTAAGAGAGCTATTCTTGCGTCTTAACGGGTTTTTTATAATCGAAATATATATTTTGTATATACAATACCCATAAGCTGATAGTTGTTCAGTGTTTCATTGCACTGCAGGTGGTCGCGGGTTGCGATCGGAATCTAAGAGAAACAGTACAAGCAATTCCTTGCATAACAGAGTAGCTAGAAAGTGTTAAGATACTACGTCGCTCGTTTCGCACGTTGTTCGCATTTATCGCATTTTGTTCTACATTACCACATACATTGTGTCTTATATTTGCAAATACATATAATTTCAAGATAAGAGTCCGCCGTGGTACACCATAGTTCTAAATATGACGGTATGATAGTAAATGCGACGGTTGGGGATTTGATTCCGGGATCGGGAGACCAGAGTGTCTTAACACTATATTTAATCTTTGCTTACCCTGTTGTATACGGGATACAAAGCGTGAGCCGAAAAAAATATAAAATATTTGATTTAAGATTTAATTTTTGAATAACTACTTTTTCATCTCAAAAAGTTACATCACAGTTCTTTTGCACGCACGAGTACGAATATAATAATATTTTACAATCTAAATCTATTTTTAGAAATCCGTAAAATAAAATGAATGGATGTGCGTGTGCGTAACTTTATACGAGGTACGTAGTAAAAAGCTGTTACGGCCCGAACAAAATCTTTTACAATATTTGCGGTCATCAATCATGGAGCCCTTTCTAAACGCCAAAGGAATGCCGGCACGCGATACAAATTATGTAATTTGGTCTATAGAAACTGTAGAAAAAAGTCGAAATTAAATAAACTTGAAGCGAGTATATGACTTTACAGCCATATTTGTATACCGATACTATAAACTTGAAGGGTTTGTTTGATTCAACACACGAATTTCAGGATCTACTAGTACTGATATGAATCTGAAATGAATTGATAAATTATTTCAAAAGTACAATAATATAATATACATCCCGTTTTGAGACAACAACCCTCCCCCCCCCCAAAAAAAAAAAACTACAATCAAATTTTAAAGCTAGTTTAGCTATTTCGAAGTTAAAAGAAGAATAAAAACTGAACCTACGACCGTCCGATAAATATCCAATACCGATCGTGTCAATTGCAATGACAGTTTGACTTGGATAGTCCAGCTGATCTATTTTAAAAACCTTGTTAAAAGAAGAAACATTGTTTTCTCTAACGTTTCACGTGGAGTGGGGGGTGGCGATGATAGATGCAATTTGTTACAGTCAGTACTTCGGAGAACACGACGTTCCTATTACGTTTCCAGTGACACACAGACATGAACGATAATTTGACGTATTGATTTTTTTTCTCTTTATTCTACTATTAATGATTCGTTTTATTTACTTGCACTACTTTATGGCATTGCGTATTGATTGGCGGAACTCAACACCGCTCTTTGCCTTGACATCAGAGCGAAGAAATGAATATATAAATGTAAGTAAATATTTTATTTCCTCAAGTGGGGATCGAAACTCGCGTTACAGTCGCACCGCAGTCGCTGTACTTTATCAGCTATTTGAAACTAGCTGTCAACGGCGACAAACGAAAACAAACGAGCCAGTACTACCAAACCTAGAAAGTAATAGCTGCGTTCATGTTAGGCGAGTTCTACACGCTGTACCACAGGTATGCACAACCTTCAGAAACTATTAGAACAAGTAAAAATTGAAATGTCAAATCAAACAAAGGAAATTATTACACAGTTAGATGACAAATTATTCCTGGTATCGAATACGTTAATTTCGAAAACTCATAACGTCGTTAATGTCATGACTTTGCATAAGAATAAGCCAAAATGTGTCATATTATCGGTCATATTAACAACATATCTCCAGTTCCCTTTGTTGTTAAAGGCGGCGCGGTCATCCTGTGGTCATCCGGCTCCTGTGGTCGCCGTCTGCCATCGCGAGCTTGCTGTTGACGCGTCTTCGTTAGCCAACCCTAAAATTTCAGTTCCACTCAAGGTTCTGCTCTTATTAAATTATATCTCATAGAATTAAATTATTTAAAATAATAATATTTTACATTTCTGAGATTGTGTGTCTCAAGATCCTCCTTTAGTTAGAGTACAATTACTATGAAATGTACTGACTGGTAGGACCAGGTTTAATGTCACAAAGAAATTTGCAAGCTCAAATAAAATAAAGAAAATGTGAAATTGTAAAAATAAATAATATTATATTACACATAAAAATAACTAAGATACATGGTTTTATCGTGCATTAAAAATAAGGATATAGAGTGTGCTGCAAGCAATAAATTATATGAACCTAAAGTCAAATGATTTTCTCGTAAGCTACGAGTACATATAGATATTTGTTATGTATATATTTGATAATTAATATTATGTGTTAATTGATAATTAAATATATCTCTGGTAGATAATGTATGAAATTAAGATTGGTTGTGGGTTCGAGTGGGAACTCGAGTAAATGAAATATTTATACATTTTTTTTTTTTCGCTCTGTTATCCCAGACTTGCGGCGCGGCGTAGATTTCTGCAAACTTTACACCAAAATTCGGCGAAAAAAGGGAACCAAGTGTCTTAACACTAATGACCCTCTGTCTACCCTGCTGTATGCGGGATACAGCGTGAAGCTGATGATGATGATGAAATAAAAGAAAAAAATTGCTTAGGCATCATTTGGCATAAGGTTTAGAGTAAATAAATCAGTAATAATATAAATGAATAATAATATGAAACAAAAGGTACGGCTCAAATATCTGTAGTATCAGTTTTTAAAGAAATAAAAAGAAACAAATAAGCTCTAAAGAGTTCCACTACACAGGTCTTGGTTCTATCATCCGACCAGAGATATCATATTATTCTTGGCCAAATTATCTGAGATTTTGTTTCTTACTTGTTTCAGTAGATCTAATAAAAATATATTAATAATATTGACTAATAGCATTTTGAGTGAGAATTGAACCCACGACATCGTGCTTATTACATATTACATTTCATGGCGTCAAAAATTTATATATAATTTGTCGCAATGGTGCCAACATTATTAAATCACTAATTTACAATTTTCCAAAGGAAATAAATCATTCAATGTTTCTAACGTTCGCAAAGTTACAAGCTTTGGTCTCCCCCTTGTTTGGTCGTAGAGTATTTTAAAAGTTACGTTCATTTTATAGTATTTTTGTTTTGAACGAAGTAGGAATGTACCTATATATATATATGTATGTCAGTGTGTGTGTGCATGTCTGTAAGTGGACAACGGAGTGCCTTGATACTAACGGAAAATGGGGAGTTGAGTGTCCTTAATATTTAGAATATTTTTAAAGTGTACTTAAACTTACTTACTTTCCACACTTAGTACAATAATGTTATTAAAAAATATATAAAATAAATATGTAGCGCAAATTAAATCGGCGCCTTTTGGAAACCGTCCACAGGCTCTGGTCAACAAGCCATACGTTCTCATCAAGCTAGGTGTTTGGTCCCCTCTGCCAACCCTGTTACGCGGGAGAAATTGTGAATTTCTGCTTAAAAACAATACTCAAATAAAAATCAAACCAGCAACCACCGTGTTTCAACACCGAGGTTCCCTCTGCCTACCCTGCTGTGTGCGGGATACAGCGTGAAGCTGAAAAAAAAACCACCTGTATATAACAGACACTTTTAACTACACAATAATATAATATATAGAAAGGAAACAAAAACATATAACATTAGTAATAAGGAAAATTTGTTCGTGACTTGCGATGTCTATTTATGAATTCGTATTATACACTTTGAAATAAAAGCTTCGCTTCCATACTTTTTCATATTTCCTGCATATGTATAACAAAAAAAAACTTGAATTTATAGCTTAAGTTAGCTTTTTAAGAGCTTTCTTTTAATAGAATTTTTGCTATGAGCTAAGCAATAATATTTTATAAGTTTTTTTAATTGAAGCTATCATAGCGCAAGCATGCAACTGTAGAAGCTTCGGTTGTGGGTTCGATATCCACTCGGGGCAATGTAAGACGTCGCTCAGGTAACGAAGCAAAGCGCGACGTTGAGTTTCGCCACTCACAATTTGTTTCGAGAATTCGGCAGATAGTGGGGAACGGAAGTGTCCTAAAAATGCGCGGAATATAGTGTGAAAATATAGGATAAACCGTGGAACTAGAAAAATATAATTAATGCAAATGAAGAAGTTATTACAAAAAGCTAAAGGATTTTTTTTCCAGCTTCTTGCTATATCCTAGCCTACTTTTCTGCATATCAAGTGGTGGAACTCAACGCCACGCTGTGCCTTGACAGCAGAACGATGAAATGAAAATATATAATATTTCATTTCCTCAAGTGGGAATCGAACCCACAATCTGTCTCGGTTACAATCACACGCTTGTGTCTCTGCGCCATGACTGACCACAGATTATAAAAATGAATATAAAGCATAGGTAACACAGGCAATTACACGAATACCTGAACCATGTATAATGGAGGTATAAACAAAAAAAGTCTAGATTTTATTGTACAGAATAAACTATGAACTCAGTTGTTGTAAAAATAAATTTGTGGTCTTTTATTTATTTTTTTAAATATTTTCTAAAAATGTTTTTCCATAATTTTAATTTAAATATATTCATTCATTCTTGTATATTCTCAAATATATTGCTTAAATATTTACAGTCTGATATGGTTTTAATTTAATTCGTCGCCGCGCTTTGCCTGGACACCAGAGCATAGAAATGGAAATACAAATATTTCATTTCATCGAGTGGGGATCGAACCCACAACCGGACCCACGATCGAACATACTTTGTGGACCTGCACCACGACTGGCCTCAAATAAATATAACATAAGTATATAAAAAAATAAGCAACACACATAAGATGACAACTTTTAAGAAAAACAATGAAAAAATCTGTAGAGATCCATATACGAGTACATGTTATAACGTCGAGACGCGTAAACTCTTTTGTTAACGGCTTAATGCGATTTTTTACGGCATTATGACGGAATGGGACGATTGCTAGTGCTCGATGGTTGTGGGTTCATTTCCACTTAAGGATTTTTTTTTTATTTAGCTTCACGTTGTAGGCAGAGGAAACTAGTGTAAAGACACTTCGTTTCTTATTATAATTTATGTACTTATTACTCGCTATGGTAAAGAGATAAAACCCGGCGTTGAGTTCCGTCATTCAACACGCGATATCGAAAATTGGGGGGAAAGTATATAATTAAGTGAGTATTGTTTAAATTTAAGTAATTTTCATTGTTTTTGTGTGACAAGATATTTATATAATATATATTGTGTATAAATAAATATCTTGGAGTAAATTACACGGTGTTGGCTGCAATTTGCATTCGCTTAAGAATTCAAATAAATCCGCTGAGTGGCATCTAAAAGTGCTTCGTGTGGCAAATTGTGAATTCAGTTCTACTGAAAAATGGATAGCTTCAGAGTTTTTAAAGAATTTTAAATGAACTGTAAAAACATTTATATAAAAAGCTTATTAGTAAATAATAGAGCCAGCCAAGCAAAAAATAGCGTTAAGAGATAACTATTAAATACACTGTGCAAAAGTTAAAACGTAATAATTAAAAAAACACATGTTGGCACCAACTCCTAAAATCATGAATTTAAATAGTAAAAAGGCATATATATATGCAACATTAATTTCATGAAATTGACGAAATTTCGGCGCAGAGACACAAACGTGTGACTGTAAACACGACCATTGTGGGTTCGATTTTCACTCGGAGGAATTAAATATTTAATATATTAATTTTCCTTGTCTCACACTCTCAACATAATACATCCAGAATTCGGCGGAAAAAAGAACTCGATTTGAATATAAATGCAACGGTTGTGGGTTCGATTCTCTGTCGGAGGAATTAAATATATTCAATTCCACGCTCTGCTAAGGTTCTGACGCTTAACACTGAATATCTAGAAAATGACCAAAAATTTCTGAAGAACATTCATCCAAATTCTTTGAGATGCATGAAAGTATAAAAAAATATTTTAGCTTGGTGAATACATGAATAAACGCGTAGATGCTTACATTTTTTCATTTGAAAAAATAATTCTAAAACAAAATAATACAAAAATCGTATTATGACCGTTATATCATACGGCCCTTTCTTTGGCCGTCCCTGTCCTAATCTAACAACGAAAAATCTCATAAATCCAAGTGGACGATGTTTTTACACGTCTGTATGACGCGCGACCTAAACAAACAGTTGTATAGATTAAATAAGTATAGAGATTACTGTTTATATTTATATATTATTAGGTGTATTATGTAATTATTAATTATGAAATCATAGTTTGTATTACCTTATTAAGAGCTTTACTAAGAGCCTTGCTAAGATTAGTTTACAAAGTTAATATAAAAACGCTCCGTTCCATAGGAGGAAATTGTGTTGTGTAGTGGAGTTAAACACCGCGCTTTGTCATACTTGTCCATTATATGTCCATTCTCTCGAGTTGAAATTTAACCACTATCGTGCTTACACTCAGACGTTGTTCATCTGCACGACGTGAGCCCTTAACTAGGTGATAGAATTTAAAAAAATAACGTGCGGTATACAAGCTTGAAGTTTCTATTTTTATTTAACCTGTATATATACGCTAAACTATATATCAAGTTTTTCCTAACAAGCATATGAGGAATAAGATAAGTATAATACAATATTTCCGTGCTTTAGGCAAGGTGTTGAATATGCGATTTTACAGTAGTCCAAATTAAAAAAAAACATTTCTTTATACTGGATGGATTGGATAAATGGAATATTTATCGAGGAAAACTATAGATTATAGCCTATATCACTACATTATGTTAATTCTTTCGATTTCGAGTTTTTATCTTATCAGTTTATTCGAGTACTCAGAACAATTGTTTTGCTATTTTCATATGAATACGGACGAAGCCGGATTTGGAAGTTGCATTTTATAATTTGTAAGAAATATATCTTAAAGTATTAAATGTAAAGAAAGGAGTGAAATAAAGAAAACATATAATTCTAAACTATTTGAAATAATAATACTGTGACATACATAAGCAACAAAGATATTTAAACAACAGTAGAACCAACAAAAGTATACAACAAAAACTCTGTAATAACTAGTCTGTAACATACATACGTTCACTACTTGTATGAGGAATGGCAAAAATGAAAAATGTGTATATTTTCTTTGCAACATGTTGATTGGATACGGTGAAAAAATACGGTGTGTTTTTGACAGAAAATATACTTTTCTGGATATACGCGTTTTAACTGGTTAGCTCTACTCGTGTATTTCGTATAGAACTACCCCGTAGTTCATAAATTTTAGTTTTAAAAAAATATAAATGTTATCTTTATTATTAGAAAAATACCGGGGAGCAGTCTCTTAACAATAGAAGTATTGCATGTTGCGGAGTTTATCGCCACGCTCTGTCGCGCTTACAGAGCGAGAAAATGAAAATATCCATCGTATTAGTATTACTACGACAGCCTCCTCCTCCTCCTCCAAACAAGGAAAAATAAAATAGCAGGTACATATTATATAACATTTATATTTCTTTCATAGCATTTTGAATAAGCAAATTGAATCAACCCTTTTGTGTGACCTCTCTTCTAATTGTCTCAAAAATGGAAATAAATGAGGCAAGGGCTGTCTTAGAATCCTTTTCCTTTTATTAAGAAAGGAAAACAAAAACGACCAGGTAATATTTAAATTATGAGCTAAATTATACATTTGTTTGCAATTGTTGTTTAGACCGTCGTGGCTCAGGTGCACAAGCGTGCAACTATAAACACGAGTTTGGGATCGATTTCTATTCATGAGAATGAAACATTTTGTAATTAAGTTTTCCTCGCTTTGGCAACCAACAATGTCTCCAACTTTTGGTGGAATGTGGGCAAAGGAGTGTCTTAACAGTAAGTATGCCATTATGAAAATATTTATTTCTTTTTTAGCAAGGCACGCAGAAAAAATCTGATGTCTTCTACCACCAGATTTTTTCTGGAGACGTTGAGTCTTAACTCAACGTTCTCCAGTTTACGTATGGCTATGGTAACTTGAAGTCATTGAAGGCGTGTTGAGAGGCGGAACTCAACGTCGTGGTTTTTTTTATATTATCTGTGTAGAAAATGACCCCTTCTACTATAATAATTGCTTTATAACAGTATTTATTATAAGAAGGGAATAGATATATAGATTTTTCCTAAAGTAAAATTACATAGATTAATTGAGAAAGATAATTGCTGCGGCTCCCGCTAGATTGGATGTTCTTGGTGATTGGAATTTCTACAGAGGATAGTGTCTATTTTATAGATACCCTCATATTTTATTATTACAATCTGTCTGTATAGATGTCGATATATCAGAAAACTGTAAAATTTGTTTGTTTTTATTTTAAGTAGAAAACGAACCCACAACCGACGCGTTTACAAACAAACGTTATGTCAATGCGCCTTTCCTATTAAAAATAATTTACAATAACATTTAAATAACTCGAGGCTGTCGTGGCGCAGCGGCATAAGGGTGTGACTGTAACGCGAAGGTTGTAGGTTCGATCGCCACTCGAGATAGTGAAATATTTATTTACATTTATATTTTAATTTTAATTAACTTATTTTGCTCTTTCATAGAAATAAAATAAATAAATCAGCTTCACGCTGTAACCCTGCACACAGTTTGGTAGACAGTGGGAACCTAGTGACAAGACACTCTGTTCCTCACTTTCTTCTGAATTTTTCTACGCATTTTTAATGCGGGTATTAAAAAATAAATATTAGTAGATATTTGAAGTACTGAAACCTCGTAGATTCAGTCCAAAGGGATTGGTGTGATAGTTTTTTTTTTAAACACAGCTACAGTTCAAACTTTCAAAGAGACTATGTGTACAGTACAAAAAGAACGTGATAAAATCGGTCGGTCGAAATTTAGATCTGACTGAATCATGTAGGAGTATGCACGGATGGACTTTCCAGCCGAATTCACTTGGTCGTTTGCACTGCTGCTAACTTGCCTAGAGCTTACAAGTCGTTTTTAGTTTTAAAATCTTTGGGAAAAGTTTGGTGAGAAATTGCGGATTTCATTTTTCATTGATCATAAATTAAATTAATATTTCAATTTTTTTGCTCTGCTGATGTCGAAGCAAAGCGTGGCGTTGGGTTCCACCACTCCACACATAACACCAACAGAATTCGGCGTTAAGTGGGGAACGGAGTGTCTTAACACGAGGTTCCCTCTGCCTACAATGCTGTGTGCGGGATAGGGATTTATTTTTAAACTAAATGAAAATATTACTTTATGTAAAGTACATTTATTTTTTAGTTTACTCTTTGAATTGGGTTTTTTATTTAAAAATGGGGTTTATAAATGGGGTTTTTTATTTAAAAATAATATTATTTTTTTTATTTAAAATTGGGTTTTTTTTATTTATTTTATTTTCTTACATACTACAAGGTTGGTTGGTTTTCCGCCATATTACGAAAAAGACAAAATACGTTTTACTTTATGTTGAGTAAATTTAGTTTTTACTTTACTCTCTGAGTTCCTTTTTTTTCTAATAGTAAAAAATAATGTATGAACATATAAAGTATTAAATGAAGTCCATCTAGTACAACATCTGTCACAATGTTCAACAAGTTCTGCGCTTACAATGAGGTTGCATATACTTGTATGCCAACTCCATTGACCCCTTTCAGGGAACATTGGGAACTAGTTGACGCAGAGGGGATCTTGTGATAAGTATATTATTTGGAATCACAAATTGATTATTTTAAAAAATATATATTCGATTTAATGTGTTTAAATTTTTTGTTTGTCAATTTACTTAGACATTATCCTGATATTCGTATTCTTATCCTATTATTTTTATTTTTAAGCGCTGCGTATCGAGTGGCAGAATTTAATGCCACGGTTTACATCAACAGCAGAGCGAACAAATGATAATATTAAATATTTTATTTCCTCGCGTGTTAATCGAATCCAAAACCTGTCTAATTTACAATGCATCCATTATAATTTCTTTAACTTCCAAATAACCATCATTTAAATTGATAGCAAAGAAGAACGGTTGCACCATTCAAGTCACAAAAAATCTCTTTGTAGAATTACAAATTTTAGAACGGGATCCTTTTAAGTTGAACCTAGATTTGTGAATAAAGTCCTCTAACGTAACTTTCAGCGACTTTCGACTGAACAATTCAGTAGCGTTGAAATTAAGAGAACTAGGACATTCCAAATGTCGTATATTGGATTTCTAAGACAGCAGAGCTTTGTGTTTGAAAATAAGTTACTTCAATTCATGAAATAACTTTTTTACAAAAAGGTTTGAAACCGGCACTTGCGCCTATTGCCTCGTACACAGAAGTGTGGGCTTTATCCAGATATTCAACTCTATATAGTCCTCTTTTACCAAATGACTAGTCTTTGTAATGACTTTTCAAAATCTGGATATGATCAATATATATATAAAATTGATAAATTGAAAAATTTATTGTCATTTTATAAAAAAAAGTTAATATTCTAATGAGAAATTCTAGACACGAGACACCGTATATAATTTTCTTGTATTGGAACTAAACAATAAATCGAATCGAGACAATGTGTGTTATAGATTCTTCCTATAGAATTCCAATGTTGATTTTTTCACAGTATATTCACAGTACCCAACAAATGTCTAAAGAACAGTAAAACTGTAATGCTAATATTTGTTTCTTTTAGAAAAAGTTTTATTAACATAAAAAACATATATATTTAACAGATCTTAAGCAATAAATGATGCTGTGAAAAATCAAATGGATTAACTAGAATTAGAAGCGAACGATTTGGAAGAGGTCCAATTGCATTCAGTGAATAACTGAGACAATTTGACACCGTTTTATTGTGAGACTATTATTTTATATTGAAAAATAAAGCTTTTCAGCTTCTTGGTTGATCGATCATTCGATGATTTAAAAATGCTTGCAAAAGTTTATTTGGATAAAGAATATGTCCCCCACTCAGCGATATGTAATATTTGATATTTTCTTTTTCTCGCTCGTGTAACGAGGTAATGTGCTATTATACTAATATATTATAATAAGATATAATTAATCTCTCTTCCAATTTCTCTCCTACCGTTGTATGGAGGAAGAGGTGGTACGCGACTTTTTGTGATTTTAATTTTATTAACTATTATTATATATATTATAATAACTTTTTATTAAATATTTCAAGTTATCTAACACTTTTGATATATAGAAACTATAGCTATATAGAAAAATAGATTCGTTATTTCAATTCGCTATCAAAGACATCGACGATCGACATTGTAAGGCCATAATATTTACATATAACAAGCTTACAAACGTATTTCAGTCGAATTCAAATTATAATTCACCATAATGAGTGTTTATTGGCACAGCTCCTGTGTTATTTTCTATAGAAATGTAAATTTCTATGGATGTTTAGGTTATTTTATATTTGTTTTTTTATTGATATAGATATTATTTGTAATTAATATTTAAAAAATTTTTAAACGTTTTCTACTATTTTAGTAAATATATATATTTATAAGGCATACATTTACAGGAATTATTATTTTGTAGTTTTATTGTTTACATATTTATCTAATGAATAAATTGAATTATTTTTATCTTTTTTATTAGTTGTAGTTACTGACTAATAAATAAATATAAAACTAACATTCAATTAATTATAAATGTAACTGCAATATATTTTTTAACAATGAAGTAAATCCCGCATAAATATTTTGTTCTATATCAGCACTGTCCTAGTTCCAACCGTATTTATATCCGCAATAAATTTCCCCTACATTACGAACTAATAATAGTCGACGTATTCAAAGTACAGCCAAATGCAACATTGTAAGATTTAAAATTAGCATACATCAGTAAATTAGAAATTCCTGCAGTATTTCTTCATTTAAATTATTTTTTGAACGATGAGACAACGGTTGGGTAAGCATGACGATTTTGGGTTCGATTCCTACTCGGATTAAAAATAATTTCCTCGTTCTGGTAAAAAGTGCCACGTTAAGTTACGCATCTCAACATACAATGTTAACAACAGCAAAGGAGAAAATAGTATCTGGACACTAGGTACCGAGGATCAAACCTACATATATAGTATTTTCTTAATTTTATTACATGCAATGAACTTATCAAGCGAAGTATTCACTCTCAATTTATCCTCATGATCATGTGCCAACCTTTTCTTACTAAAGCTCCCGAGAGTGACATGTTACATTTCAATAAGTGGCACCTTTTTTCTATACTTGTATGTTTCAGCCCGTCGTGGCACAGCGGTACAACATCTGACTATTATAGCAACTATCGGTTCTGAATTCAATTTCTACTAATTATTTATTACTCTCTATTATCTAACAATCGCTAACTGTTTAAAATGATACCAGAATATTTCAATATTAATAAATCTTACCTGCATCAGGTCAGTGTCTCTAAATAAATAGAGTGAAGAATTCAGTTTTATACAATTTTTTTTCCCATATTAGATACATAATACGAGGTACAAGTATCCTATAATATCAATATTTTTTAATAAATAATGAACAATGAATCTTATGAAATTCCTATGATTTATTTTTTCTGTTTTTCTGTCTGATTAAAAGCCTCAGTAATACTAATTCAATCCTCACATTATTTTTTGCTTCTTGCGATATCCCCCGTAGGATACGCAAAAGGAACCTGAGAGAATTTCCGAGATATTTCGTGTTCAGTGGTGAAAATCAAGCAGAACAAAGAAATGCAAAAATTCATCACCCCAAGTAGGAATGGAACCCACAGATGTCGAGCTTGACAGACACGCTCCTCCGCTATACCACGACAGTCTTTACAATTATTTTTTATTATTAATATAATGAATTATCTAGTTCTAAACTTTCTATACAAATTATACCCCAGGGTGTGATAGTTTTATCAAAGCTTGTTCAATAGCACGTCGAGGATAATCCAGATAAATGCATCGACATATGGGGACTAACCCCATAAGTCGATGTAATAATTCCACAACCAAAACCGACTTAAATATCGGCTTTGACTATTGTGGAATCGTCTCTGAATATCTATCATTTAACGACATAGATTGACGATGAGCTAATAGATCCAACTACAAACAAAAAATATGATATACGTACTAAAATATAATAAAATATTTATATTTTTTTGTGAACATGCAGACTATATGCGACAATTTTGTCATATTCGGAAGTTAGTTGATGTTTTTGTGGTATGAACTTATTTTTTGTGTTGCACTCATAAAAAAGATAAAAGAAATAAAGTAATTATATATCACTATTTCTCTAACTCATAATTCCATAATAAAAAATATATTATGAATGCTATATATGAAGAAATACTAAAGTATATATATGTATACCACAGTTAAATGTTACTGTTAATTAACCACATATACATGCCTAACGAGCATTAATCACTAAGTGAACATGGTCTCGTCGTGTTCAATGTCCACTGTCATTACTATTCCATATAAATTTTCAAATATACACCTTAGGCCATTTGTGGCGCAGGGGTAAAAAGTGTGACTTAATCGCGACAGATTGTGGGATCAATTCCAAAATGAAATATTTAATATTTTCATTTCGCGTTTAATATTTTCATTTTAAAAATGGAGGACGGAATATTTTAACACTAGGTTCCCTATGCCAACTGCTGTATGCGGTATACAGTGTGAGGCTTATTTATCTAGCTTTACAGATAGGGATGAAATGGGACTTGTAATATTTAAAATAAATATAGCTCTAATTAGAGTAAGCATAATATTATATTACTGGTCGCCACATTTTTCATGAGTTTTTTCATTTTACATGTTTAAATCCCGTTTCGTTTATATATAGAGTTTATATCCCGTTTCCGAGTGAAATTCGAAAAGTCCTCTCTTAGTGATCCTCGCGCTACGCTACACTACGAGGGAAGCAGAGAGAATTTGAAGTAGAAGTAGTAATAGTATTTTTTATGGAACGGATAAAGTAAACGAGTGACTACCCCATGTATTACCAGAGGAACTGCGGACGCGTTGCTGGCCTTTAGGAAGAGATGGATACGCCTTTTGAAGGTACCCATATCGAATCGACCTTGGAACACTGCCGCAGATAGCGAGAACTTCATTCCACGCACCATTCTGCATTTACATGGCGTAGAATTGGAACACCCATTTTTGGTTATTATATTTTGGTAATTTAGGACAGAGAACAAAGTACCTAAAATTGTAATACTAAAAAAATATATGAACAAAATAATAATAAAAAAAAGACCACGATTGTATTGCTTCATCAATTTGATTGCCCCAGACTTGTCATAGTAAATCATACTAAGCCATCTTGTTGTAAACCGTGTCTTGAAATACATTCACTGTAAACTTGAACGCTTAAGCGAATTAATGACGGACCATTAGGGATATGACAAAATAGATTACAATATAAATAATGCTTCATATTTCATACTATTTCGTTTGAGTGGACTTGTGCTTTGTCCGTCTATCAGTCAGTTCAAGAGTTTCATAGAGAAAATAGCAAAATGTATTATTTTTCTAGATTAGATAGATTTAGTGGCGTAGAGGCAGTGAGATGTGACTGTAACGTGACTATTGTGGGTTCGATCCCCACTCGAGGTAATGAATTATTGCTTATTAATATTTTCATTTCTTCACTCTGGCACAAAGGAAAAACTCCAGAGGTGATTTCCGAAAAAACATACTGGTATTGACCATGTAAACGCAATGCGTGTGGGTTTGATTCACATTCTGTTTAAAAATGAATGTACCTCCACTTGTTTAAAAGTTAGTAAGTAATAAAGAAAAATTTATAGCACCCAAAAATTGAAATTCATAAGATAAATTGAAAATGAAGAGCACGTCGCGCCTCCAGATCGCACGTAGATACCATCTTGCACAATATCTGTCTAACTCTACAATATGTTACTGATATGAAAATGAATTTTTATAACGGTTGATATGAGTTTTGCTCTAAGTTATATGCGGCTATGACCATATGTTTTTTTTTCGTAGCTTCACATATGTATCTCATAAATTTACCAAGTATGTGAGGTACAGTTGCTTTAGTCTACCTCTACGTACCAGAGCAAGAATTTTTTTAAAAATGAATACTATTTCGAATCCCCTACCGTTACGTTATAGCCAGTCGCCGTGCCGCTGAATAAAATAGTATTGGATAGCATAATAAACTTTACTAGTTAACGTAGTTTTTACAGTTTCTCTAAAGCTCTGTAGTGGCAAACTTAAAACACATTCATCATCATCATCTTCGCTCTTTTGAAGGCAAAAGCCTGGCGTTCAGTTCCGTCACTCAACACTAATATTATAGACACGTAACACTGAACAAAAAATATCTCGAATTTGGGTGGAAAGTGGAGGGCTGAGTATCTTAACAGCAGGATCTATCTACTTATCTATCTATTTTTAGATACAGCGTAAAACTGAAATAATAATAATTTTATCTTCAGATTTTGTATAATTTAATAAAATCCGCCGAACGGTAAAATCCGATATGCAAACATATTTTCATACAAAAGTTATTTTTTTAATGCTCTTCATCTATCAGCATTTATTTAGTAGGAAATAAAAGCATGAACGCAGTATAAAAACGGTGAAAATGGTATTGTTAAAAAATATTTTCATAAAAATTTTTATTTTGCACAAACCAACATAATCTCTTATGTATACATACATTTAAAACTAGGTGAAAATGTCATTATGACAAAAGTTTTTTTAGCTTCACGCTTTATCCAGCATGAACAGAGGTAGGCAGAGGGAACCTGGAGTGAAGATACACCGTTCCCCATTTTCCGTCCGTTTCTTGAGTAGATGAACCCAACACCACAAAAGGTGCAAGCCATTTAAGAACGTACAATGGTCTTGGGTTCATATCGCACCATAGAAGCTTTCTTCTTTTATCTATATAATAAATTTATCTTACATTGTATCTATCCTACTATTATATACCCTGAGTTTCGTGAAATATAAAAAAGACACTCGTCTCATGAGCTAGCGATTTAGGTGAACTTTGTTACAGTGTGCTTAAAAATCCCAGATGTTTTTAGAGGTAAAAGTTCAAAGGCATCTCTTAAAGTCTCAACAGAGCATGAAATGGTGCGGTACGCTTCTTATTCTTATCTTATGGTGTAACGAAGGAACGTAGAGCGTGTTACAAATATAAATCTAAATATTTTCTATACAATTAGTCCATTATAAGCACCATTGAATCGTCAAGTTATAAAAAAATGTCAATAGTGTCAGTCCCATCAAAAGTTAAAAAGACAATCCATACTATCTGGATTTGTGGCATTCTCCTACCGGGCGGATTCATAGGAACTTCCTTCCATGTGCCACGCAACTATGGAACGGCCTCCTTACATGTTTCCAGATCGATATGACATGGTTACCTTCAAAAAGCGCGACCATCTCCACCTCAAAGGCCGGCAAAGCATCTGTAGCTTCTCTGGGGGCTTCTCTGACGGCGGTGATCACTTACCATCATTTGATCCGTACGCTCGATTGCTTTATTTTTTTCATATAAAAACATTTATCGGTTCAGAAGATTTAGAAGACCTAGCCAAGATTTACCAATTACTCTTTTATAATAATATATACAATGATTTAAAATTAGGCGGAATCTGGGAAAAGGAGCTTAATTCTAGCTTCTCTTTAAAATATATGGTACTATTTACAAGCAGAAGTGTATATAAAAAAATACATATATATAACCAAAAATTAAGTTTAATGTGTGAGTGGCGGAACTCAACACTGCGCTTTGCTTCGACACCAGAGTGAAAATATTTCATTTCCTCGCATGGATATCAATAACCTAACCAAACCTGTCGCGTTTACAGCCACACGCTTGTGACCCTGCGCCACGACTGGCCTCATATTTGTAGCTACAATAAGTAAAAATAAATGATAATGCTACATTTACTGCCTTAACGTTAAATTGTTTCCTCTGGTTTCCTATAACTTGATCTAATCAACCGCAAACCTCACCCAAACTAAAGTTAGACGACCGCACACATACACGAGTATAGCCGTAGTCGAAAAGTTTTCTTCAATTCGGAATTCCATGTTCTTTTCATAGAAATTATTAGGTATTATAAACAAGTGGGCTAAATTTATATATGAATTTATATATGTTTATATCATCGTAAGATTATAAAAACCGTTAGTTCCCAAATATCTACTGAAACTCATTAAACGAATGGGGGGAGAAATTAATAGGTAATCCTATCTATCCTATCTATCTAGGTTTGAAAAAATATATATGAAATATTAATTTATAACCTCACCATATTTTAAAAGAAAGTTTATCAGATTATGAAATATTTATCTATGGTTATCGTGTAGTAGGCAGGATTATGTTATTTATATATTTTTGGTTATTTTAGATTAACAGTAACGGGAACTATACAACTCATGACGTGTCAAAGTTGACAAGATATTTTATCAATATTTATAAGTTGGACTTTTCATTTGTTTTTGTAACTTAAGTACAAATCTAAATGCTTATTAATTTTTATTTATAATATAAATATTACTATAGTACAGATTAGCGAAAGTTACCCACATTGCTATCTAATCCCATTCGTTCTCTGGATTGATAAAAAAATCTTTACCTGGAAATTTTTTCCGGGTGGAAAGTAATAATTTTTAATAAAATTGAAGCATTTTTGTTCAATAGCATAAAAAACTATACTTTATCGCTCTAAAAACTCTATATTGCATTGTGCCAAAATTAATATTAAATATAACATCCAATTGGTTTTGTCGGTTTGTTTGTGATAGTGATTTTGACACTACGCGTATGTATGTATCCGTCTAAGCTTGAATTTTTTTAATCTGTCTAGGCTTAAAATTTTTCATCAATTATTATGATAACTTTTTTTGTATGAAGGCTGAATACTTTCATATATTTAAATACACTTTGAAGATAATACTTCAGCGCATTGTTTTAGGCTTCTTTCAAACCCACACTTTGCTAAAAGCCGTCAGTACCGTCAGTATTGTATTGCGAGATTTTATTTTTTAAATCGCTGGTATAAAATTTTCGTTCCATTGTCTTTGTATGTAGGCGCTAGTACGTTTGTTGTATTCACAAAATTTTATGTTTCTGGTATTAGGGCGGAGAGAGGTGGGAACTGAGGTGTCTTAATACTAGGTTCCCTCTGCTTACCCTGCTTCGTGTGGGATACAGCTAAAATTTTATAAAGCCGACGACTGTTAGCGTGACGGATGCTCGTTCAATTGTTACTCAGGGGAATTATTCATTTTCATTTCCTCGCTCTGGCATATTCCCAGACAAGGTGCGGCGTTAATTTCCGCCATTCAAAAATGTTTTGAAAACTCGTTCTTGCAGCATTTTATGTAAAATTCACCAAATAATCGAAATCTTGCGCGTTGAACTGTGGAAGTTAACGCCGCTTTCTATCTTATCAGATGAAATAAATCGAACCGAAACCTCAAATAATTTCATTCAATCAGTACCCATAATATATATTTTAAAACCTAGGTATTTCACATAACAAAGTGGATAGCATTTGCCAGTGGGTACTATAATATCGTATCTCATACATTCTCGACTTGTAACACGTCGCCGTTTTATTACATCTCGAGTAGCGTGATGAATCTTTCAGTCCCAACGTGTTGTACAATCAGAGCGAACTGCGGGGCTTTAAAGTGTGTTTCGTGTATGACATAGTGTTTTTTATTTTCGCATATAATAGGATAGACAAACGAAACTAAGTGATTAGACACTCTGTTACTCATTAGAATTCCGTACTTTTTGAGGAAAAAGGAACCATTAAAAGATCACTCTGCTGTCCGTCTGTCAAGACCCTTTATCTCAGGAACGCTTGAAGATGTCGAGTGGAAATTCAAATAATATACTCAGATGACAGACAATGGCCGCATGATTTCCTGAAAATGCCTTATTAACATTTAAAAAAAGTAGGTGCTTAAGTAACCAGTCGTAGCGCAGGGGCGTGACTATAAACGCAACAGGTTGTAGATTTGATTTCTACTCCAGAAAATGAAATATTTAATACTTCACATTTTCGCTCTGATGTCGAGGCAAAGCGCGGCGTTGAGTTCCGCTCAACACCCAATGCCTCCAAAATTTGGCGGAAAACGGCGAACGAAGGCTTACAGCGTGAAACTGGAAATAAAAACTAACAGCTCATATTAAATTATGATAATGACCGCCACATATAACGAATCGTGGAACAGTACGGATCGCTTAAATCAGAATAACTGAATGCGAGGGTATATTTAATATACCGGCGTGAGTTTCACAGTATGTTATGTGGGTACTTTCATTATAACTTTTGCATAAATCACCGATGCATTCGCTCTGTATTCGCTCCAAATATTCGGAATCATAGGTGTTTGTGGGAAATTGTGGAATGTGCTTCGTGTTTTGATATCCTTGTCTTTTTAAGCTTGTGCTTTATATAAATATACAATGATAGAAGTTTTCTTGATACAGGTAGAAAATATTTTATGTACTTGCATTTAAATTTGTATTTTTCTTCTTAAATTGACATATACCTTTTTTAAGTTAAAACTTTGAAGAATTGAACTGAACTGAATTTTGAAATGTCATCCCGTTTTTATTCAGAAATATTCCCTAGTTAATTTTCCTTAGTTTTATGTAAAAATCTGCATATTGTCGATATTGCAACACATTGTGTGTGTGGAATCTCTTCATATGCAACCAACGCCTGTTTCTCGAATATTAAAAATTTTGAAAATAAAACAGCGCAGCACTAAGTCCATTTCGAGTCTAATAGCAGGAAAATAAACGATTTTTTTCCATGTTGGATAATGTTCAAGTGAATATGAAGATTGTATTTTCTAGTAATTTCTATTTCTAGTAAGATCTATTTGCTTTTTACACAAGCTGAACATACAGAATGAAATAACCTATTATAATAATAAGATCTTCCCCCCTTTCTTAGTTCAATTCTCAGTCGGAAGAATTATTTATTTATATTTAACCACTCTGGTAAAAAGGCAAAATGCGTTGTTGAGTTCCGCCTCTCAACACGCGCTGCACCAAATATTGGGGCAAAAGTTGCGAACGGAGTGTCTTAACAATAGATTCCCTCTGCCTAAGGAAAGTAGAAAAAAAATGTAAATATTGTACTCCACATTTCCAGCTACGCCACAAGAGCTTCTTTTATAATATAAGTCAAATTCTATTCTTTATTTGGAGGAAAATGGAAAAATGGAAAACGGAGTGTCGACACTAGGTACTCATTGTCTACTCTTCTATGCAGTAAAAAGCTTAAAACTTCTTTCTTTCCATTATTATACAACAAAATATCTAAATAATATACTAGATAAATCCTGAAATAATTATCCACATGGAAGATATGCGCTTTAATTTGTTCAATTTCAATATATTACCATACAATCTAAATTATATTAAAATGAGATAATGTATGAATCTGAAATTATCATTATTTATGTATGCATTATTTAACAAATTTCGCTTAAATCAAATAGCACGAGTCAAGTCATTTTGAGTGAAATTTGCAAAATTATAGACAAGGTAAGTTCATGCTTTGAATGGCTTTATTCAAAATCAATATATTTTTTGTATTGTTTATTATCATAATCATCATTATCACTATCATTATTATCATCACCATCAGGAAAATCGTCATCGTTAATCATCATCGTTCCTGTCCTAACCCACTGCAGGACTCAAGGCCTCTTCCATAGCAGCATGCCATGACTGAGCTTCTTTGATTCTTCCCAGCCAACTGTTGCCAGCCACCTTGCTATAAGTTTAATAATAAAAAATATTTTTCTTTGATTAGCATCAATAAAACTATAAGAAGATGTTAAAATATTAGTATTGTCATTCCAATAGAAAGTTACCAGCAGTTCTGATAAATAACATTTTTGATGAGAAACAGAGGTAGCTCTTTTGATTTAGAATAATAATAAAAAATTGAATGATATTTGTATTATTATGTTCCCTTAATATTATGTCTTATAATGCACACGGCTATTTTTTTCTGTTCATATTAAAAAAAATGTTCATCTTTTACTTTCTCAAATTTCTCATAGATTAGTTATAAATTTAGACTGTAGTCGGTCAGTTCAGTATAAATAGCACTAGGTAAACTCAACTAGTTGCAACTAGTTACTAGGTTCTGTACATTTGTTAACTCTCAAGAAGTTTTCTTCGTTGAACAAACCATAAACCTTCAATACAATTTGGAAATGCTATTTTGAAATAGTAAATCTGAATGTTAAATCTTAATTACTATCTTAGTTACTTAATTACTTAATCGAGACTTTATCGAGTGTCTCTCTGTCTGCCCTGATATATGCGGCGTAAAGTGTGAAGCTAATATTAATAAATATATATTCGTGGGGTTAGTGGCGCAGTGTCACAGTTTTGACTATATACGCAATCTTACTGCTTAGATCACTTTCATTCCCCGCTCTTAAACAAATTTATAATATAATGGATGGACAGTGACTTACATAGTAAGTGGAACATCCGGAGCCACCATCATGGTAAAGAAATTGACGACGATGTGCGAGATGAAGATGCAGAGACCGTAGCGTTTGAAACTCCAATCTGTCTATATACAAGCTTAAAATCACGAAATGACAAAAAAAATATTATTTATATACGTATAATATAATTTTATACGTATATATATGACAATGAGTTGCAGAATTTAACGCCGCACTTCGTTACATGAAGCACAATCAAATGTTCCTATATATGGGACCGGCTTATTCAAAGATCAGATAATAAGTATACAAATATTGTCCCATAATATATTGTCACATAATAGGAACACAGGAAGCAAACAAATATTCACCCAACTATAGCAAGACTAGTTCAGAATTTAAAGCAAATCGGCTTTCCAGCTATTTCAGTAGAATTCACACTGCATTCGTTGCAACAAAGGTCGTACCGTTGGTTTTTTTTTATTTTTTTAGCTTCACACTGTATCCCGCTAACAGCTGGACCTGTCTTACAGAGGTAACCTAATGGTCAGATACTCCAGTCCCGCCTTACACTCAATTCTCAAGATATAAAGCGACCTAAACTCAGTGACTTGACTTAAAATAATTAATTCTCCCATTTTTTCTATATAAGATACTCTTCTATATAAATCTGAGAATAATTATATTTGTTTGTATTTTTTTGCTCTGGTATATATAGCAGTGTAGGCAAAAGGATCCTGATACACTAGATCCCTATAGGTAGGCAACGGCTCCGTCTACACGTTCCACTCAACTTACGAGAAAGAGTATATGGAAAATTCAAAGAATTTAAAACTTATATTTAAAAGAGAAGTTACGTAACATAAATACTTGAGTAAAATCTAGATATAAATCTATAATTCCCACAAGATAATCTAGATTTAACCACATGTTATTATAAAGTAATACTAGTTTATGTATTAAACCCTCATTTCATTACGTAGCGAGCTCTTTTGTTCTGAGGGACGGAACCTTATCTGAGGTCGGCACTATATACTTCATAATCTATCTAATATATTAGTATATGAGTAATAGGCTTTTTATAACATATACTTTATAGTAGAAGCTAATATAGTACATATTCTTTTTCTGTTTTTTAGATTCACGCTCTATCCCGTACATAGCAGGGCAGGCAGAATAAACCAAGGAACCTAGTGTTAAGACACTTCTGTTCCCCATTTTCCCCCAAATTGTTGCAGCTTTGCGTATTGAGTGACAGAACTCAACGCCGCTCTTTGCCTCGAAGGCACTCCACACCTTTAGAACGAGGAAATAAAAATATTGAATATTTCATTTCCACCAGTAGGAATCGATCCCACGTAGCAGGTTAGACCGGGGGAAATTAGTGTTGACACTTCGTGCCCTAAATTCTATAATAAATAATATAAAACGTATCATTTCTAACAGAGTGAGAAAATTATAATAATTTGGATTTAAACTTTCTCTTCATCACTAGCACCAAGACCATATCCACTGCGCACCGACATCACGTGTTCAAAATACAAAATTAAGGAGGCAAAAATTATATATCTAGATTTTTTTATTATAGCTTTACTTTGAATAAATTGAATTTATTGGAAAGTATAATACGTTTGTTCTATGTCTGCCATTTCATCAATGAATGTATTGATGTATTAATTATTAACATCTTAGGTTAATTACAAATTAAAATATTATTTCACATAGCGATAGGTTGACATGCTTAAAAATTTATATAATCTGTGCAACTTGTACACTTTCCTCTTGTCTAATTTGCCACGCGGTCACAACCATAAAAATACAACATAAAATTTTCCTTCTTCATTAAATTTAATTAAAATTAAACCTCAATTTTGAAATTATGGCAGTGGAAATGTGCCTGACAAACTTCAATTATACTTATAAAATCTTGATATATATATTTTTTATGTATATAATCTTTATAATGTATATTATTTATTTAAATTTATATTTCCATTTCCTCGCTCTGGGGTCAAGGCAAAGCGCGGCGTTGAGTTTTGCCATATAGAGTAAAGTGGGGAACGGAGTGTCTTAATACTGTGTTCCCTCTACCTACCCTGCTGTGTGCGGGATACAGCGTGATTTCTGATATAACATCACAAATCATGAAAGGATCATTCCGTAGATTGCAGGTAGATACACAGGAAGTATGCTCTTGATGTATGTACGTACATTAGAGGCCACGAATATATCTAGTTGGTGCCGATGTTATTCACTCCCAAACCGGGACGCATGGTAGTAGAAAGAAGTTGGCGGTGCTATATCAAATAATTTCTGGATGCTTTCCTTATACTAAAGACGGTAGATAGAGATTTCCAATAGAGAACCAACATCTCTCCGTCTACCTAAATGTTTTAAGCCGTTAGCTAGTTTATTTCATTGACAGCTCAAATTGTCCGCTGTTTAATGTTATATTAAAAAATCAATAAAATAAATTAATGAAACCTCTATTCACTGTATTTCCCTACTCAAATATATATTATGTTAAATGGTTTATAATAGAAAACCAATAACCGAAAACTTCTAAATTAATATTCCACAAAACAGTTTCCGAACGTCGACATCGATGTTTTATTCCAAAGTATGCAAACCCTAAGCCCAAATTTGACTCCCCGCGGTACAACAAAAACCGAAACTAAGCTCTTTCAATACGACTCGTGATTAATCTGTTACAAACTTATATTATAATCTGTGAATCCCAAATATCAGATAATAATTTGACGTCATGTTTCGTGCAAAGTGTCTATTATTAAATTTCATTATGCAGAAAAAAGATCTATAGAAGGTCTACGTACCTTCTAGATTTTCTGGAGTAAACTCTAACTAATTTATTAATAAATCACTCCTTTCTCCACTTTTCACTCAATTAATTACAGAAATTGTGGAAAATTCAATACCGTATAATAAAATGTCCGCACAAGTGATTTGGACGAGTTTAGTTAAGCACGTACATGAAAGTTAAACAGAAGTTACGGTCGCTTTGATATCACTTAAATATTTGACATTAGTTCCCATTCGGGTTCAACCAAAAGTTTCGCGCTGGCGTCCTGCTAATAACGTCAAAATACTGACTCGCTGTCAGTGGAAACGTAACTTTATTTACATGTTGGAGAGAAATGTCGATGTGGTCAGAAGTAAATGTACATATGAATACAGAATAAGATATATATACAATATAGATATATCAATTGTTTGTTATAAGACAGAATCTTGTGCTCTATTGCTCGCAAGATTCAGCAAAATCTAAAATAATCTAAAAATAACAAAATTAGATTTTTAAAATACATATTTAAGTTTTATAATTTTCAATTTGTATTGTTTAAATATGGGAAACAGATTCCATTTGAAGTCATTCGGTCTTGTAAACGATATGTCAATTATCAATGTAACGTTTATTCGTAGGTTCTTACTTTACAAGATCTACTGGCGTCTTCACAACATACTCGTAGCCACATGGGGTCCGACGTTTGCGACCAAATTACTCGAAGCTTTAAAATAAAGTGAAGCTACTTTTTTCATAATTCAAACTAAAAATATATATTATTTTTATAAAAATAGAATAATATTATAAATATCTTTATGCAAAGTTATCCGCCAACAATAGTCTCTTGTTATTAGTTTTTATGAATAAAAGATTGCCTGTAAGAGATCGCTTTTAGTGATAAAGCCTCATCACTAAAATTACAATGTTTACCAATTGTATGCGTTACATTCTTGAAATAGGATATATATTATGTAAAAGAAATCTTATGTGTCCAATATCTCTTAAAGTTGCCCAAACTGTCTAACACAAATACAGTAGAGATAAGACCGCTGTTTGTTCAGCAATAGACTAAAGTGATAGATAAGTAACAGATTTATTAAATGAAAAAAAGTTAGACTTTTATGTCTATTATTCTGAGGCCAGATGTGGCGCAAGGGCACAAAAGTGTGATTATAAGCACTACTGGTGGTGGGTTCAATTACTGCTCAAGGACTTCACAATTTCATTACCGCTCTTGTAAAACATAATATAGCCTTGAGTTCCGCAAGTAGTGTCTTAATTTCAAAAGTCAAAAAGCGTGCGTCCTGGTGACAGATGGACAAACAGACGGACGGACGGCCATGTGAGTCTTAACAATAGGGTCCCGTTTTACCCTTTGTGTACGGAACGCTAAAAAGCAACTTTTAAATTACATTTTAACAATTTATCTTCATATAGTGTCAATTAGTGAGCACTTAAGCTGAGGAGTTAGCTGTTTTAAAATATCACTTTGTTTTTGTCATTTTGGCAAGTTTCGCTTCACAAATTAAGTTAAATACAATTTATAAGGTTGTACCAGTATAATCATAATACATACGAGTCGTGCCCTTTTGGCTTCACGCTTTATCCCGCACATAGGCACAGGGAACCTTATGGTAAGACATTCGTTAGTGAAAAATTAATGTTCTTCAATTTATTACAGTTACAGGTAATTTAATATAAGGAATTGAATTAAATTCTATTTGAATTGTTTACTTTGTCATATAGACTTTTATAAGCACAATCTGAATCGACACACGCCTGATTGACACGAAAGGCAGTTCTGCCGAGGTGAATCAACAAAAAAAATTCAACAGCTCTTTTTATTTAAAAAAATTACATTTTACTATTTTAAAATCATATAATGGTCTTATTTCCACACCTTTATATTCTTGGGCAAAGTAATTAGCTAGTTATTTAAGTATTATACGTCCTTTAATTGCTGATGTGGAAAATTTAAAATAAGAAGAACTTTATTGGTTTCTGACTATATTATTCAGAGAAAAATAATTACATATGTAAGTATTTTTAATATTAAAGTTTTTTCATAAACAATTTAAGATCATGTCTAAATTTTGTGTGCCACAGGTGCGTTGGGAGAGTCCAAATTCTAAGATTTTTTTCTCCACTTTCTGCCAATTTCTAGAGACATCGTATTCAGTGGTGGGACTAAACGCTGTACGCTGTTACGCTGTTCTTGGTACCAGAGTAAAGAATCAAAAAATTTAAGGTTTAAAACATAAATAACATATTTTGCACATAGCAGTGTACCTGAGTGTAAATCGAACCCAAAACCTGTCGCGCTTACAGTCGCACGCATGTACCGCCACGGGTAGTATTTATTTGAGGCGACTCAAAACGAATAACTCTAATAAGCAGCGTACATAATAAATAAAGTTATACGTAATAATTCCAGTACTAAACTTAGTAGTATCTGTTTCCCAATCACTAATGATCAAAGCGCTTAACCTAATGCGGGCTGATGACTGACGATACTCTGTTTTAGACTACACTAAATGCAAATGTTATAAGCTGTTAGTTTATCATTAAATGCAGGGAAAAAGACACAAAAGGCCGGCGTTGCCCGGTGGCATAAGACAATAACACTAGACAGTTGTGGGTTCGATTTCCAGTCGATGAAACGCAATATTTATTTTTTAAATTTTCCTACTCTGCTAACGCCGCAAAACGCGGCGCCGAGATCAATGACATAAAAAGCAATGCCTCATTAATAGAAAAGTGAACCGGGTGTGTTAGGTTAGCTATGTTCCCAGGTTCCCTCTGCAGGGTGATATAGTTATAATGGGCATCAAATTCACAACTCGTTCATTAAACTTAATAACCTTGATAAAAAAAAACACATAAAACACTTGGGAAGAGTATGGTTAATGTAATAAATATTTTCTTTCACCAGAAATTAAGATAAAAACAGTTAAATAATTCATGGGAACACTCACGAAAGCCATATTTCAGTTTTGACGTGATCGGGCACGACGTAATGAAAAATAATATACGCCAAAGGGCGGCTGGTGGGCGGGAAAAATGACAGCTGTCGAATGCGGATTAAATATGGCGGGCCGACGCGCGACTGCGTTTGGATGCGTGTTTGTTTTTTTTTAGGTGTTGTTGTTTTTTTTTCTTTTAGTACGTTTTGATTTGAATGTCCTTTGTTGTTGTTGTTCTTATAAAATTATTTGTATTGTCATCCATCCATCCATCAGCTTTTTGAAGTCCAATGCCGTATACAATACATATTAGAGTAGGAATTCAATTTTTTTTCTGTTATCATATTTCGAAGTTAATCTTATAATTTCTTGTCAACAGGGGAATGGCGCGGTGAAAGAAGAATGTTAGACATTACCAGAGACAAGCCTGTTAAAGTGTGTGTGCGGGTAGTCGTCCCCGTGAGGGATCATCCAAAAGTAAGTATTATCTACTATTTTTTTTATATTGTACTATTAAGGAATCATCTCATATTTCTGTATTAATGTTGTATTAAATTCTGTATTAACTTTCCAATTAACTTGTGGTGGCTGTGAATTCTTGTGAACGCCCTAATCTACTACAGATTTGAATTGAAAAAATATTTTTATATAGAAAAAAAATCAGCTCCACGCTGTTTCCTGCAGGATCGACAGAGGAAACTTAGTGTTAAGACATTCCGGCCCCACTTTCTAAAGAATTCTTGAGGCATTGTGAATGGTAGACCTGAACGTCGCGCTTTGCCTTGACATAAGAGCGAAAAAATGGAAATACAAATTTTATTTTCCTCGCTCTAATGGGAAGTGGGAGGTTTCCAAGTTCCCTCTGCCAATTCTACAATATATCAATTTCGCTTAAAACTGATAGCAACAGAATATCGAAAACTTTCATACTAGGCTAAAGCTTTCTAACAATATAGCGTTTACATGACAGGTCGGTCAATCTTCCGACCAAAAATGAGGGATACTTCTCGAAATCGGTTACATGTGTAGAGTTTAGTTTCTTTATAGCTTCAAGTTTTGTCCAGCATGTGGTAAGGTATACAAATAGAATTTAGAGTCAAGACACTGCGTTTTCCTTTTTACGTCCGATCTTAAATATTATGTATTTTGCCAGAATAAAGCACTTCATCATATAACAATGGTTATAAAAAAATTACGTTTAAAAAAACCGACTTCGAGAATTAAAAATAATGAAATAAATAAATTATAATTTAATTTAGAATACTTCTTATGCCAACCGAATTTCTTTTAATGTTAATGCAATACCGCGCAGAATAATGCAATATAGAAAGCTATAGTATATAGAAATAGTAAAGAGCAGGTATGCAGTGTCGTATAACATGGGAGGTGGTGGTGGTGGAAAAGAAATTAATTCCTCGAGTAGGAATCGAACTCACAACCATCTCAATTACAAACACTGTTATCGAGCTTGACAAATATAAATTCCAAAGTATATTATTGCATTACGATCTCATTTATTCGACACTTCTGAGGAAAATTACATGAGTTTGTTGAAAAATTATCTGTCACCAGACCCTCAGTAATAAGATATTTCGTGTTCTTGTCGCAATTTTCTTATGAGATATGAGGTTATCAAGAAAATATTATTTAAAATGTTTGTGTCTGT
>JBAIZZ010000461.1:0-38195 GCA_037355905.1 Heliconius aoede | reverse complement strand
TTTTTATATGTATACATATATATATATATATATATATATATATATATGTATAACATAAATTTTTGTCATGTTTTAAAATATCATCAATGCCAGATAAAAGCCTGTGTTTTCGAAATTGAATATTTTCGTTCTACAATGTAATAAGCATAACATTTGGACATGGCCGTCGAAATATTTGTACACACCTCAATTAAGCGACATTTCGCACTAAATTATTTACATTCATTATAACGTAGTTATAATGTAGTATGTAGGGACGATCCACAGTTAAATACAGCATTTAGTACAGTTAGTACAGTATTAGGAAACTCTATGTGACAGTTTTGGAAATTCAAAATTTAATTAGAATTTTGGATTTTGAATGAACAAGAAAATTTTGATCGATGTCGTTATCTTTATTTTTAGTTGAGTTAGAGTGTTCTCTTACTTATGTTGTCTACAAGAAATCAATCTGAGATACTAGCCCACTGTAGCCCACTGTACCTGCAGCCAGAGCTCTCAGGCATCTCTTTGTGATTTCTATTTAGCCTCGCGCTCGAAGTACTTCGAGCTTTTATTATATATATATAAATATAAAATGTAACATTTTCATCATAGTTTTCCTTTGAATAAATAATATTTAACGTATTTAGAATTCGTAGATAAATTAAAGCGTAATTGGCTTGTTTGTTTTAGATCTAATTAGAACAAAATTCGATTGTACGGCATCGAGCCGTACAACCAATAACTCTATTATTTAAAATAGGAGGCTCTGCTGCACGTAGACTTTTAATTGTGCATATATAACAAAATTGAATCAATTTATGTCTTTATATAAAAATACTAGCTTTTATATGCAGCTCCACCCACATTCAATGAAAATAATGAGAATTTGTATAGATTCACATCATATTCTAAGTGCGGGAGATAAGTCTAACCGCAAACATATAATTGTAGTTCATTTCATATAAAATGAGTTCATACGCCCGCAAACATAAGTCTGTTATCTTTTATTAGCTTTGGATCTGGAATACTGAAGTTAGTACGGAAATTTCGGTAGGGAGTCCGACTCGCATTCGGCCAGTTTTATTTACTTTATTGTATATTTTACAATGTATACATATTTCGATATTATTATAATTTTTAAATTTAACTTACATGTAATATTATATAGTCAATAAAATAATTGCAAGAGAATAAAAGAATTGATTATATACGAGTACATACATATATGCTAAAAAACAACAAAAACCGGAAAATAGAGCCTCCTTTTGGACTTCACCGCATTCGGGTAAATACTGTTTACTTTTCATATTATTTAAATTAGTGAATATCCACTGGATTTTATAATTTTAAATATAGACATGTAATGAATTGAGTTTCTATAATAAATTCAAAGTATATACATATAATATAAAAATACTGCCTGCCACTATGGTCTTACACGAGACCAATATTGTTTGATTAATGATTCTACGGACATTTTCTCTGGTAACAACCCAAGTGTTTTAATATAAAAAGAAGTAGATATGCCACTAAGTGTTTTATTACTAAAAGGAAAGTCAAAGTGAAATAAATCTGTAGGATTTTCTATTAGATACATTTCTACCGGATTCTCTATTAAATTTAATGTCATCTTGTATATTAAGTTAATTTTGATATTGTATAAAATTTTTAAATGAAAATTTAATCTTAAAGTACTCGAGTTATAAAAATGGTAAATTTATTAAATTGTTAGTTTGATGTATAAAATAATACATTTGAAATATAAAATTGTTATTTAATGTGTGTTTGGAGGAAATTAAAGTGTTAAATTTAATTATTATCGGAAATTTTTTTTGTTGTTTTTAGCTTCACGCTGTATCCCACACACAGCAGGGTAGGCAAAGGGAACCTCGGTGTTAAGACACTCCGTTCCCCACTTTCTGCCGAATTCTGGAGGCAAATCGAGGCAAATTGCGATGTTGAGTTCCACGTAATGCCTCTATAATTCGGACGCTAGAAAAAGTGTCAATGCAAGTTGTAAGCATCTATAATTATAATTATTTAAATGTATTAATATGTGACTGTTAAGTTGTCCATTTAGTTCAACAAATGTCGATTTAATTCTAAAGGTTGCACGCGGTTCAGTCGTTCGTAGCTTGTTTCAATCGATTTTTTTGTTATATGTAAGGTATATTTATTAGATACTGACGTAGAGCGACATATTAAATCCTGAGCTATGAATATAAATGGCAGAGTAAATGAAAACTGAAATAACAATTTTATATATTTTTTATGTTTCTTTTTATTTTCATTTTTTATTTTCTTTTTTACATGTGACATGATTTTTTAAAGTCATTATATTTAAAAGCGCGACATTGATTTCACCACTCGACTCAATTATCTCTTATTTCTGCTTACGTTACTACTTGAGGGATTCAGCTCTTTCAGCACTATATATTACCTACTAACCTTTTTAACAATATATAAGTTGACAAACTCACAGCAGGTATGGTGTATAAGTAGGTTACATTATATTTATTTATATCATTGAGTATGTTTTTGTGTCAAAAAATATTTCTGTACTTATATATGCTAGGATCCGCCACACGCTGTGCACGGCGGAAGGAGTTCAGCGAAGCTTTGTTGCACGCGCTGGGTAGGTTAGTCAAAGTTCAATCTGTGTGCGTGAATTACAAAACGTTCCACAGCTTAAAAGCTATGGGATACATATCTGACTATATAATAAACTAATCTTATCTCATTATAAAGAATAGCGTATATTTTCTTTCACATTTTTCAACTATAACAAGAAAATATAAATTTGTTTATAATATTATTGTTCGATACAAAGCTTTTACAATATGTGCGTTGAAATAATGTAGCTGTGTATTTTAACTCGTTTCTCTTTAAATGTACAGGACCCAATTATTATGATGGTACACATAAAATATTTGGATATATATATCCATTGAGTGTGATTATATTTACAATAGCAGTCTATTTTCAGACACTTCGCCTTAGTAGTGGCACTAAGTGACCACTTTTTGAAGGGATTGGAGATTTGAAGAAATGAAATATTCAATATTTTCATTTGCAATAAGGTTTCGGAATAATATTTCCAGAATTCGGTAGAATGTGGAGGACGGACGTTTTGACACAAGGTTCCCGGATTCCATTTGCCTACTCTGCTTTGTTCGGGGTACAGCAGAAAGCTAAAAAAACTTACATTTTCAGTGACTAATGTGATTTCATGAATATAATTTTATATATTTACGATAAACTGTTTTTGCAAATAAATACATTTTTGTAAACAACATTTTCATATCAGATCACCGTCTGCGTCATACTCGTATGTCGAGCGTCGAAGAGCGCATATGGAATTGGAACAGCGGCCAAACTTTTAATTTGTTTAGGAAATGTATTGCATAAAATAAGGCATGGCGACTTAGAAGATTTACAAACTATAGTTTCTTTAACTTTTGTATTAAATTCTATGTATGTGTATTTTATGTTGTTTTTAGTAAAACTTGAAAAAAAAACAATATTTAAAAAAAATAAGTGAGTTAAACCTATCCGCCCAATTTTTGAGACAGTATGTAATATATTAAGTGGCGAAACTCAAAAGTTTTAAACTATTTAAAAAAAATCTAGATTCACGCTGTATCCCGCACACAGCAGGGTAGGTAGAGGGAACCTAGCGTCAAGACACTCCGTTCTTCACATTCTGCCAAATTCTGGAGGCATTACGTGTTGAGTGTGTACGTACATTAACCCACTAAGAAGCTTGTTGAAATTTCATGTGAAAATAAACTCCATACTGCTAAAAGCTGCTTTATGTACTATGACGAAATTTCGCGATAAAAAGTTTTGCCACTTTATCACTTGTTTGCGGTGTGTATTAACCTGGCTGCGCAGTGAAAGAGGAATCCATATATTATTTATCCCCGAATTCCTTGATTTCTCACGAAAGACGCTATACGCGTAGAATATTTTTCACGTTGTTTAAATATGTACAAATTGCTAGCTCGCCCCACGTCGTAACTCAAGAAGGTCGTTTTCGTTTTAGATCCTTGCGTGATTGCAAGCGCGGTAGTTGCCGCTACGATTCCCTTTCAGGGGATTAATTAATGAATCACTTTCAATTTCTCACTCTAGTTACAAGACAAAGCGCGGTGTTAAGTTAACCTTTGAACGGAGTTTTAACAGTACATTTTAGGAAAAAGTTAACATTTGTATGGTTTCTGTTTGATTTTTAATATAGTAATAGTTTTAATGTCAAAGGTGAAAGCATGAGATAAAACTTATTTCAGACACTCCCATTCAAAGTAAGCTTTACTTACTTCAGTTTTTAAATTTCAGAAAAAAAATACAAAAGATTTTACCAAATTTAAAAAAATATTTAGCTAAATGCTCTATTCTCTATTCGCAGCTATTCTCACTGTTGGCAATCTTTCAACAGCTGTCAAATGCACTGGATAGTTATGGATTTAATTTTTGTATTAAATATACAAGTAGTCCAAGGTCTGGCCAAAATAAAATGCAGTTTTCGACAACCTCGTTAAGTATGCAAAGTTCGAAGAAAGAAGCAAGGCAGAAAGAGAACAACCAAGTGATTTTTGATAATTTTACCTCTGTCTGTCCCGTATATTTATAGTACCTTGTATTTATACTATCTCGCAATATGATCAGATAATAAAAGTACTAATATATATATAAATGTATCGTACAATAAATATCGATACATTTTTTGTTGAGTTTTAAAATTTTGGATTTATTTTAAAAGAATAACTTTCTCGTAAATTAATTTACATTCGAAAGAATTAAAGTACTTGTTTACATATCTTTTATCAGTGTGCAGTGTTCCCGTACACTTTCATTAGACAGATTTCACACGCGAAGTTAGCATTAAGCTAAATAATCGATTTTTATTTCCGTAGTATATAATATAAACATTGTACATAAAGTGAATTTTAATATAAAGTGAATATTTAACAATTTAAAACCTAAAAAGTATATTAATGGAAATTATAATTGAAATTAATAAGATTACATAATTCAATAATTGCCAAGTATTTTTGTTACATAATTATAATTAGGTTTTATTCATTATTTTTTTTTTGGCTTTTTTATTTATTGGCTTTAAGAAAGAAATATGAAACAGAGAGAGATTTAAAGAAGAAACAGAAAAAACTTTATGCAGTTACTTCTTGTTCAAATAAATAACCATCCTGACATAAAACTAGCTGCAAAAGTTTTTGAACAACGACTTGAGCCAAACTTTATAATTGATTTAAGGACGTGCAGATAAAGAACAGTCAGCTTAATTGTAACCTATTGCCATTTCGTATTAGAACTTTTAGGTAATTTGGAGATAGTGGCTTATTAATCTTACTTTCTATTTAAATTTGGTATACACTGGCACTTGGCAACAAACTAAAAAAGAGGTCGTTATGGCGCAGTTGCACAAGAGAGTGGCTGTAACGCGACGCTTGTGGGTTCGATCCCCACTTGAGGAAGTGAAATATTTATTTACGTTTATATTTCCATTTCTTCGCTCTGGTGTCAAGGTAAACCGCGGCGTTGAGTTCTGATAATCAACACGCAATGCCTCCAGAAATCGGCTTTTAAAAAATAACCTTTTATAATATAACTATATGTGAAAACCTATTCAATAATAAAGGAAAAACATATTTTGATTCTAGCTAAAAAATATAAGTATACGTGTATTTTTGTTCACAAAAGCATGTTCATACGTTGAATGAAAGTAGAAATGATAGTGCTGTTAGAGAATTCTATTATTTGTAGGATAATAGGGAAAATGTTATTAAAAAAAATCGTATGGAAGCATTAACGGCTCGATGGGTCTATGAATACATGAGTGCTCTATTCTATATGTATATACAACTACATATCACATATACATCCAAGTTTTATACAAATATCTAACAGGAATAATAAAAAAATATATTTCTGGTCTGCCTAACAGCCATTTCTTCCCCAATATGTATAGTTTTTTTGTATTTTAAGATTTGTTAAGTCATGTTGAGCTAAGAAGTAATTATTTATCGATAATACGGCTGAAGTCAAATGTAGTTTATCTTTCTCAAGTTTGTAATGTTGATCACATTGACAAGATTGATAAGAGATCTACAAAAAAATTGTAGAATAAAACAAATATATAATTCAGATGATTTGGCTTACTCTATTAAAAAAAGTACATTTTTTTCCTAATTTTCTGTTTTTCGATCTCTCGTATTTTTATATTATTTTTTGGATATTTTGTTTGCCTCATTTCTTACTGCCACCCTCGTTTCCATATAACTTCCTCTATAAGTTTTATTTACAAGCCAATCTTGGATTTTATGGTTTTCCTATAAACATAAAAAAAATATTTTCAGTGGAAACTAATAAATATTGGGGATATATTTTTCTCTGTACATTTTCTGATCAAATTTTGATGTTACAAGCAGTCTAATGTAATGTCTAAGAGTATGAACAACATATATACATACAGTTGCAAATTCAATTTCTACGAATAATAAAGTATAAAATTGGCCAACATAACATAAAAGATATTTTTGAAACTTTGAGTGTGGAGGATGAGCCTAAAATATGAAAGAAAATTGAGCTGTAGCTTGCAATTACGATATTAATTTGTAACTGGCACTTATATAGGTTTTGCTTAGTTATTCAAGTATACATATTATACGTAGATCTGTAAATATTTTGGATTTTTATAATTTTTTGTATTTTTTTTCCATCCGCGCTTTGTCGTTTTTCGTTGAAATATTTCATTTCTTCGAGTGGTAATTGAACCCACAACCTGTTATGATTACACGCTTGTTCACCTGCGTCATGACTAAGTACAGAAAAAAGGAATATTCCTTTTTTCTTTTACATTTATTTAAGAACAACACGAGTAGGGCGGTGGAATATATATAAAATTTTCGGTTTAAAAGTTAAAACACAAAAGAGAATAAAGTAACCTTTGTGTGTGCATGAGAATGTACTCGACAGAGGACACCCGAACAACGTAACAAGCACCTGTTGAACGGCATATATTTTATAAAGAAAATTTTGCCAATTCATACAATGCTTAAGAGATGTGAGATGTGTATATATAATATAAAAGTAGGGTATTTCTTTATTTTGTCAAATTTCAAAGAAATTAGGCGCAGCACTGTAAACACAACAGATTGTGGGTTCGATTTCCATTCGATCATATGAAATATTTAATATCATGTAATAGTTATTCTAAATGCCTCCAGAATTTAGCAGATAGTGGGAAGCAGAAATTTTCTTAATGGAAACGGAGTGTGTTAACACTAGTTTCTCAGGTTCCATTTGCTTACCTTGCTTCTGATCTGGAATGCTAGCTTGAAGCTAAAAAAAAAATTTTTATAATGTCTCTACTGTACGTGGGAAAAGCGAGAAGAAAATGTAGACTGGGTTAAAGTTAATCTTCAGTAAATAACTTTTGAATTAAATGAATGAAAAAAATCAAATTAATTCACTAAATATCTATGAAACTTGACCATTTTATTTCTAGACTGTTGATATCCTGGTCGTAGAAGATGATAAATTCACACACCAGTAGTTGAGCTTAATTAAGAGTAGTATCCCCTGGAGTAATCTAGAATAGAACGTAACTTGTTAGACGCTACTATTAGCTGATGCCGCATCGAAGCAATCTATGTGTATTGAATTAAATATGTTATAGGTACATATTATGTGCGTTTAATATAGACTGTAAGCGCGATGGTAGTGGGTTCGTTTACCTCTCGAGTGAAATAATTATTTTCGCAACGAAAGTTCCTATATAATACAGTTACAATTTTCATTACAATTAAAAAAAGCAAATCAAGATATACAATTTAAAAAAAAGATAACTATAGACATTGCTATTATGGGTTTCCGGATACAAGAAGATACGCCTCTGGGGCATCGACAAGAATCACTAAAGTAGCATTTTTATATTCTCCTGTAACAAATTGGTAGATAACGTTCAATTTATTTCTATATAAAATAAAATTAACTGTTGTCAACCGGTTTAAATTTTGTTATATTCATTTTATTTATGTATAAGATGACCTTTTCACATTATTATTGGTTACAGTGATCTATTTTGTTGGAATCTATTACTAGGTTTGTTCAAATATATAAGATTTTGAAGATGAGTTTCTCCGCTTAATACAAAATATCTCAATAATTAGGCGGAAAGTGGGGAACGGAGTGTCTCAACACTAGCTATTAGGGTCCCTATGTTTACCCTGGTATGTTGGAAATTGAAATCTTAAATATGTATTGTATCATATTTCACTTACAAGACATATTGGAAGTTAATATCCACTATAAACTATAATACCCAGTTAATTTTCAGCTGATAATCCGCGACCTATGTTCATAACTAATTTTAAGCTCTGGCCGTATTAACTAAATTAACTTCAATTAAATTTGCATGGAATTTGTAAAATACACTTCTTCATGAAGATAAAATAATAACTTCAACGTATAGAACATTAAATTTTTTAAGGCTTACTCCATGTCTCGTTTCTAGTGTCCGAATCTAGTGTTAAGACTCTCCATTCAGTAAAAATATTGCATGTTGAGTGGCAAAACTCAACGCATCTGTACAAATAAAAATAAATAGAATGAAATAAAATAATGATATTCATGTTAGATATTTGTAGGTCTGTGTAGACAGTGTTATCTAACATGTTCTCTTTATTGCAATGGCATCAATAATATAAAAGCATAATATTCACCCTCGTAAAATTTACAAAACAAAGCTTTTCACAGCTTACAAAACAGCGTGGGAGGTTTCCTATATTTATTTATTAGCAACCTTCGTCTTATTTGATCCGCTAGATTAACTTCTGACTTTATTTTTTTATATTTGGTTTAGGAAAAAAATAATACATAAAAATATATATAATATATAAAATATTATAATAGATAAAAATATAAATATATATTTAAAAAACAAAGTATCAATTGAATTTGGAAAAAAAAACTTTGCATGTATTGCATGTAAAAAGCGAAATTAAAAAAAAAAACCGCTATAGAGTCAGTCTAGTTACATGGTGGTCCGATGCTCTTTCTTAATTTCTTTTCAGCTTCACGCTGTATCCCGCATATGGCAATTCACAGTTCACGCTTGTGCACTACATTATGAAAAGTGCAAAGTATAAGAAATACTTGAAATAATTCAAACAAAATGTAGTTCTTTATAAATGAATCATTATCTAGGGTTCAAGAAACTCATATAGAGCAGACATTCGCTCCCTCATACTCCGGAGCAGAGTGTTTTTCTTTATACTTAATATTACTTTCTGTGTAACTTTCGTGTGAAGATAGTGTTGAACGACATTGCCATTTAAAGATAACAATGATTGTGAATATATTCGATGTATACGTTGATGTAGGTTTAATTTAGTTATTTATATATTTTATTTATCTATTTAGGTCGTCGTGGCGCAGTGGTCAAGCGTGCCGCCCGTAAGCGCGACGGTTGTGGGTTCGATTCCCACTCGAAGACGAGAAATATTTCTTTATGTTTATATTTCCATTTTTCTTCGTTCTAATGTCGAGGCAAAGCGCAGCGTTGAGTTCTGCCACTCAACACGCAATGCCTCCAGAATTCGGCAGAAAATGGGGATCTTGGTATCTTAACAACAAGGTTCGCTCTGCCTATCTATTAATTTTTTTATAAGAAAATAGCTTGAATGTCGAGGATTTGAACCTTGGATATCTCACTAGGATTCCCTGTGCTGATTGCTGAACGAATCTTATCATTGGATTTGATTTTAAACAATGAAACTTAAAATTAAAATAATATATAATAATAAATTGTAATTGAAATAGATACGAAAATATATACATATATATTAAAATTATAAGAATATATATAAAAATACATGTACGTAACATATAAAATATACGTAAATATAGTAAAATGTGTCTATAATAGCTTATTGGTTATAATAGGCGTTTTCATACATTATAAACTATTAAAAACCTTCTACATATTATCTTAAAAATTAAAATATTTTATCATTGAGAAAATTTGAAGTAGATAATTTTGGTTTTCACGTAATTAAAATTGGTCGATTCGTTGAGCAGATATCATTTAAATATGATGTGTATAAAAATGCTATATAAATGGAACCGCTTGCGCGCGCCACGATACGGCCATCTCTATAGAGCGTACGTTGCCGAGGTGCGGAAATTAAAATATCTATACATCTATCTACACATATAAATAAAATTGAAGTGCCTGTCTGTGATTTAAAGATAACTATGTTTTTTAAATCCATATAGTTTTTCAGCAGGAATCTAAAATATAAATAAACGATTTTAATTGTCTGTAACCTGGGAACCTAGTGTCAAGACACTCGGTTCCCATTAAAACATTTCCATTCCCAGAATCGCAACCTGTAACCTGGAATCCTAGCGTCCTACTTCCTCCTTAAGGCTCTTCCGTTCCACTTTCGAAATTATGGAAACATGGCGATAATTATAAAATATGCAAATTTTTATAACAATTGGAAACAGTGTGAAGCTATTTGGACGTATATCTGACTAGATCTATTCAGTACCATACCATTTAAATGCATATTGGACAGCTAAGTTCGATTTCATCCCTTCGTATCTGATCCATCCTGTATATAAAATGAACTTAAATCAAACCTATAAGGAGCTTAGTGTAAGGGATGTTCTTGTAAGGGCCAAAAAGATGTTCTGAGCCCGAGATGTTTGTATGGAAATTATTACGGGTTATTTGTTTTATATATTTTTTTTATGGAAAAAGGTTTTATCTTAGCGGTTTTATATGGAATAACTTCATTTACTCGATCATTAAATTGTTTTGGGCTATTTCTTCAATATAATGTACACATTTAATGTTTATAGTATGGAATCGTTACATAGTAATAATAAAGACTTATATTCTTTCACCTTCGGTAGTATTTTTTTTTATCAGCCCAGTGATTTTAATATAATAATTATGAAATTGTATTAAAAGGATTTAAGCTATAGTATTTCCTAGTTTACTTATATTTACTTATTTTTTTCCGCTTCACACTATATCCCGCATGTAGTAGGGGAGGCAGAGGAAGTATAGTGTTAAAACACTCCACTCCTCACTTTCTGCCGAATACTGGAGATATTGCGTATAAATCAGAGCGAAGAAATGAAAATTAATTTTTTTTTTCTATATATGATTTTTTTCTCTATATATAAATAAATTCATTATCACAACTGGGGATCGAACCCACAACTAATCGTATTTACAATGTGTACTAGCCTCAATTTTTAATTTACATTAAATCGATTTTTCGCCGTAATAATATACACTAATAAAAAAAATATAAGTCCGTACGCAATTATAAACTCGTAACATATAGCATATTTCGTTTATGTTCTATTGAAAATATATTTATAAGCGAATTTCCGCCGCATCATACATCCCCGTCCCATACATTTTAAACGTGCTTAGGTTTCTAGAAGCGGTACGATTATGAGTATAATTTGAAATCATTGATCGTGAATTACAAGACGTAGACATTTATTACCAAAAAGACAAGAAAATCGTTTTTTATTTTGTGTTTAACTCATAGATTTTGGTTATTTTATCGGAATAATTAATGTATTTGAATGTATTGTACACTAGCGCCCCGCCTGCGGCTTTGCGTGCCTGAGCTACGATCTACATAGATAGCTAAATATTAAATAGTTAAAATAGTTAAAAATTAAATAGTTAATTACTTTATATTTATTTATGTGTATTTAATATGCGTTACAGTTGTGAGATTCGAGAAATTACAACCCTTACAAAGTGCGTCATTGAGTTCCTTTTATCAAGTAATGTCTCGATTTCGGGCGGAAAATGTTCAATGCCGCGTTTTGCCATGTCTCCATTGCCTACCCTACTATTTTATGCTGTATACTCTGGATAAAGCATAGAGCCAAAAAATATTAGAAATATTACCATAAATGTATATTTTTTCAATACATCTTATAAATAAATATTAAGTTTTCCTGTTAATAGTAAAATAGTATAAATTGTGAATATTATTTACTATGAAAAAGAAAGTTCATAATAGAAATATGCCTATAAGAATACTTAGCAAACAAGCTAGTTAAGAGTTTTAGATTACGTATAATTAACAAACCACAGAAAGCTTCTTTATTAGCGAGCGCTTGCCGCAATTTTAATAGCGTTTAAATTTAAGCGGCTTCGCGTAAGTCAGCCACGACGTCTGACTTCCTGCTACCATTTCCGCTACAATGATATCTTAGATGGTAATAATAGAGCGATTTATTTTTTTAACTTCACACTGTACCCCGCACATATCTGAAAGCTTGAAAGCTAATGTTAAGACATTCCGTTGTCTATGAAAATACTTCCCTTCCCCAGTTTCCGAGGAATTCGTGAGGCATTGTGTGTTTAGTGGAGGATCTTAACGCCGCGTTTTGACTTGTTACTGGGACGAGCAAAAGAAAATATTAAATGTTTAATTTCCCCGAGTGGGAATCGAATCCATAACGCCCAGTTGCTCAGTAGAAGTCGTTTTGGGGCAGAAATCGAAAAACCGAATTTGTTGACACTAAAGGTAATATACTCTTGAATATTATCTTTCAGATTCTATAGAAGAAATAGTTTATAAGTATATGTCTCTGTTAACAATTATTAACTTATTAACAAAGCATATTTATTTAAGTACAAATACCTTATAAAAATGCAAAAAATTGATTCACGGCATTGTTGTCATGTTAAGAATATTTAGTATTTTATAAGAATTTCTTGTACAGTTGGCTTAGTCAGCCGTCAAGGAGAATATGTTTGTATATATTTTTGAGTTTTAAGTATGTGAACTATTAACCTAAACTCACATCTCTGAGGTTAGGTTAGTGGCGCACGGGAACAAGTGTGACTGTTACGTGACGATTGTGGGTTCGATCCCCACTCGAGGTAATTAATTGTTATTTATTAATATTTTTATTGCATCACTCTGGCACCAAGGCCCGGCGCTAAGTTCCGCCACACAACACTAAATGTCACGAAAATATTGGGAAGGTGAGGAACGGAGTGTCTTAACGTTATGTTACTTCTGCGTAATCTTCTGTGTACGGGATACACCGTGAAGCTGATTTTTTTTGATAAATTGGAGCGTAATGTGAAATAAGTTATTGAAATGATATATGGGATATTTTTATATTCCCTATATTACGCTAAAAAAGCTACGCTTACGCTAATTAAGCTAAAAAAAAAAACAATATATTTGTAACATTCTAAATAGAAAAGTAAATGCAAGCACGAACAAAGCACGCAAGAGTTCCAGTTCCACGTGGCTGATTTCTATCCTTGACCCGCAAAGCCAACTTGGTTCTTCACAAATTACTTGAAATTGATTTTGCAGGGTACGTCTTACGACAACCTTGTTGAAGCCAAAGAATTATTTTTTTACATTAATTTTTGAATATCTAATTTACATAGATATTCAAAAGTAAATGTAATGTGGATGTGACCGTCGTGGTATAGTGTACACTAACTGTACATGCTTCGGTTATAGGTTCGAGTCCGACTCGGGGCAAATCAATTATTTTCATTTACTTATTTACTATTTTCATTTTAAGTGTTAACCGTCTCCTAACTCTGTGCTTTCTGCCTAAAATAACGTGAAAGTTAAAAAAAGTATAGTAGAGTGAAATAAATAAACGTAAAGCAATCACGAAATTGACGCGTCAATAGGTTGTTTTTTATTTGCCAAATATAACACAAACAAAAATTTTTCGTAGAAAGAAGAAGAAAAAAATAGATATATTTTTCTTCAGGAAAACCCCGAAAATACATAATAATATTATTATCATTTTCCAGTTGAGCGATTTAAGTCATTGTATTATGTATTCATGAATACAATATAAGTCGTTATTTAGTTGTTCGTAGTGTTGCAGGGCCACAAGATTGACTGTAAACGCGACCGGTTGTGGATTCGATTCCTACTCGAGGAAATTAAATATTAAATATTTTCATTTTTTCGTTAATGTTTCGAGGCAAAGCGCGGCCTTGAGTTCCGCCACTTAACACGCAATGACTCTGGAATTCAACGGAAAATTGGGAAAGGACGGACACTAAGTTTTCTCCGTCTACCCGGGATACAGTGTGAAGATGAAAAAAGATTGATATCACATACGGACATGATTTCAACATATCTGATAGTGTAAAACAGAAATATAATAAGAGCCATAAGAGAATATAATTAACATCGAATCGAAACGAGCGTGCTCATTCTGGTTTTGTCTTGGCTTCTGGTACTGAATGTCACTTTTTTAATTGGATGCTTAAAAAATGATGTCATTCTGAATATATCCATGTATGTGATGTGGCTGGATATGTTGAACGACTTTTCTGATTGACTACCCTACAGTGTTTCTTCATTGTAATGTTTACTTGATAAATAAATATTTGTTAATAAAGTATAATAAGAAATAATTTAAAAAAAAAATGACAAAATATAATATAAAATTCTATATTTTTAATGGATAGATACAATTTTTTTTTATAAATCTCTATCGTTGAAAATATTCCAGGATAGGTCATTGGCGCGTCAAATGAGTATTATTCTGCATGGACGCGTTTAGCTCTATCGATACCTCCACCGGGTTCTGGTGACGATATCGTAATAATTTTATATATAATAGTAGGTGCCTTTTATACTGTCGGTAAATTCTGTATAGCGCATTTTATAAATAGATGTATCTGATATATAAATATTTTTAATGGAATATTTTTATTGTAAATTCATATTGTTTTAAATTTTGAGGCCGTCGTGGTACAGCAGCACAGGGTTTGACTGTAAACGCAACGGTTATGGATTCGAGTTTTAGTTATCTACTTAACTTTTGAAATTGGAAAACGGAGTGTATTGTCATTAAGGTTCGCTCTGCATATGTCTCCAATACAGAGTGAAGAAATTAAAATATAAATTTAAGTCATTTCGAGTGAGCATCGAACCCACAACATATTTCTTTTACCACACACATGTGCTCCTGCGTTACGACTGGTCTCAATACTTAATTTTATAAAATAAAATGCTTATTAATTTTCGGAGGTTATAGTTCACTTTTACCGTGAAAAATATCAGAAAATCGAAAATCCGCCAGTTAGTTTAAGCGAAAGCTTGTTTAGACTATAAACATTTACAAAGAAATGTATGAATCATGAGTTATAGCCGGTCCACAGCGCTTGTTTGTGCCTGCGCTAGTATATCGGCTATTTAGAGCTTAATGGTTAATAGATTTCCATGTAAATTACTGTTTTAAGCAATAAAGTCCAGATGCAACGAAAACATTTTTCTTTATGCCCCCACACTGTATCACGTTAATAGGTTGGGTTCCTGAGATTTATGGCGTCGTTCAGTGGTTTTTCATATCAACATTGGCCATTATTTATTAACTCGTGAAAATTAAAGGACCTTCTACTGGTTTAATTAAAAAAACTCAAATATTTTTTCCTTGTTATTTGAATTAGTTTTGTTTATATATACTCTGTATCCTCCAGATAGCAGGGGAGATGGCACCTAATATTAAGACACTCCGTTTCTAATTTTCCAACGAATACAGGAGGCATTGCGTGTTCAATGGCACTTAATGCCGCGCTCCGCCTCGACACCAGAGCGAAGAAATGAAAATATAAATTTAAATAAATATTCAATTTCCTCGAGTGGGGATCGAACCCACAATCAGTCACGTTTATAGTCACAAACTAGTGCCTCGATTGCGCCATGACTTGCCCCTTTAAATTATGCTGGAAAATTCAAGTATCCATGTGACAATTTGTAATTATTTATCTAGTATGAAAAAGGCGAAACGAAGAGAGAAAATTGTTTCTACACACATGAAAAAAAAGATAGAGTAGAGATTGTATATTGGAAAAAGAGGGAAAAACATTAGATATTCAAATGACTTCTATGGAGAATCTATATATGACGCGGTCCGATTAATCAATCCGTATCGAGAGTATTGGTCAATCTGTTGGGCCAATATTGGCCTTTGCGGCTATTTTTGTCCGGCAATAATAAATCAACTTTGAGCGTATTATCCGTACACACAGAGCTTGTGTGATAATATCAAATGAAGTTTTTTCCTTTTTCAGCTCTGGTGTCGTGGCTAAGCGACGTTGAATCTCGACAAGGAATGTTACCAGAATTCGGTGGAAAGTGTGGAGTGGACTGTTTTAACAATAGGCTGCTTACGCTGCTATATGCGGGTTACAATTTGAAATTAAATCAGCTTCACACTTTATCCCGCACACAGCAGGGTAGCAGAGGAAAGTTAAGGCACCCCTTTGCCCTTCACTGCCGAATTTTGGAGGCATTGCGTGTTGAGTGGATGAGCTCAACGCCGCGCTTTGTCTCGATACCAGGGTGAAGAAAAGGAAATATAAAAGTAAATAAATATTTCATTTCCTCGAGTGGGTATCGAACTCACGACCGTCGCGTTACAGTCACACCAGTTGTCCCGCTGCGCCACGACAGTTTGGGGCTGAGGGAAAATATATATAAAATGAAAAATTATATAAATATTTGGTATAGCTGGATCGTATATGAATTCATAATTTATAGTGATTTTTATTTTTAAGTATTATTAATAATTAAGTACTTTAACTAAAAGTATTTCAACTAAAAATAAATTTTAAAAACCCTGACACAAAAAACTCGAAGCAAATTAAAGTGACAGCATATGAAATATGGAATGGATCAGATCGGTAGAATTTGCTTACTTCTTTAAATTAATAAGCATATCTCGATTGTCATCATTCAAATAAAAAATACTTTTAAGCTGGTACATTCGTTCAAGAGCTACGACGCTACAGACCGACATACAGATACGTCAAACCATTTTATTTACGTCGAAGGTGAAAAAGTTAAATTCATCGTTACCGACTAATGGAAAAGTTATGGAGGGTCTTAACCTAGTTACATAAAAAAATATCACTGAATTTCTAATATACATCGCTAGTATTTGAGATATCTCTTCGAAAAAAATCTTTAAAAACATGCAATACTCTGCTCGCTACTTTTTGTCAAATTCTAGAGGCACTGCGTGTAGAGTGGCGGAACTCAACACCGTGCAGTAACAACAAAGCAAAGAAATGAAAATATTTCCTCAAGTGAGAATTGAACCCATAATCCGTCGCGTTCATAATCACACGTTTGTGCCGTTGCGTCACGACTGACCTCAATTTAATTTTTTTAAATTATTTACTCTCTAAGATCTTATTGTAACAAGATCTGACGGTGTAATTTCCACTGCTTACATTTATGTGACCTATAATTTATAAGCGTTGTATGAAAAAAGGGTTAGTAGGTCACTTAGTGTTATAAAATGGTTTTTTTTGTAAGTGTAATTTTTATATTCAAGCATATATATGTATATTACAGCATATATATGTACAGTATTTAACAATAATATCGAACCGGTATTAATAAAATAGATATTATACTACTATATTAGGAAAGATAGTTTTTTTTATAAGTGACGAAGGATTGAAGTCCAATATAAACATAATATTGCCTGTTGTGCTGGAACTCAACGCCGCGCTTTGCGCCTCGTTTCCAGAGGGAAGACAGACTTCAATCAGAAATTAGCCGATTGTTTTCTCTTGCTGCTCTTTACATATATAATTTAAATTTTATATGAATTGTATAGTTTTCATATAAATTGTATTTACATAGTGTTTCGTATTTCTAACCGCAATCACCCGTCACGTGGTCGTTCTATCATCGATCGCTTGTTTAACGAATGTGAACGCTGCTATTTCCATCATTTTAATGGGGGCTTGTTTTATCGTCATTAAAACCTGATAGAGTCCATTAAGTTAAAATATATTATTATTTTAAATTTAATTTGGCATTTGGAGTTAGTTGTAGGCTTCAATTTGGTTTATGCTCTGTACTGCAAGACGTAAGTTATGTAAAGGGTTGATATTAGAAGAAAATTCATTTATATATTTTTACTTAATTTTAGGACATATATTTGGTATAAATACGGATTTTATAATAAAAAATAATAATATATAGGTCCTTGGAGTTTCAAATAATCCAAAAAACAACGCCACAGCAACGTCTTACAAGTGCAATATAGAATGTTCTCGGATCTATAAATTTGATGAGCCTAGATTCGAATGGTTTACTAGTAACCTTCATGGCTCCATCATCATATCAACAGTTTCCTGTGGTACAATTATTACAAGTGTTTCAAATTCGTAAATTAAAATTTAAATGTAATAAATTAAATTGTTTTTTTTTTTATAGGTCGATCTAATAAAAACGATATAAAGAGTACAGACTGTATGTCTGTCTTACATTTAAAACAAAGGAACAAGTAGATAATGAAGGAAATATGTATGAAAATTATATTTTAATTATATCCTATTATACAACTATCGATGACAATTGATGGCAGTTGGGGCAGGAGATTTTAAACTGGCAGCCAAGAACGGGATGATATCATTATTTTCTTTAAATGGCATTAATGCTTCCCCAAGTAAAATATAAAGTAGGTTATGCGACATGTGTTATTTACGTCAATGAGCTCAGGCAGGGCAGTGACTGTATCAAAGTATTGATATTCTGATTTTACAGTATTTATAAATAGAGAGAGAGACATAATTACTATTTTAATTATAACTATATAAAAGGTATATAAAATCAATAAACATGTATTTTTGTACTTAGTTTTATAAATCTATCATAACAGTTTATTTGCTTTACTAGCTGCATATTAAGTAAATTCTGTATTTAAATATTAAGAATACGCTCAGAGTGTCTCTCTCTCTTCGAGTGGGAATCGACACCACCCCTGTCGCGCTTACAGCCACATGCTTGTGCCACTGTGCTATAACTGACCTCACTCATATTTGTTGATTTAGACCTAAGTACATTTTATTTTACTTCTATTTTCACTTGATTTCAATTATGCAATGGCGTCACACGGGAATAATACACCTACGAGCACATGGACGAGTAAAACTGACTAGATGACTCCACCGAGACGACCATTACGTACTTGGAATTGGAAGCTTTTCAATATATTGACGTTGTGTTAAAGCTACTCGTAGCTTACATACAATTTGTATTGGCAGTTTAAAATATTAATATTTAAAGAAATGAGGACTTATTTGTTCTATTAAATACAAAGTACGGCGCTGAATTTCGTCTCTTGTTGAGGGTATTCAAATCTAGAAAATTTAAATTTTACATTATTTTATAAATAAATCAAAATGCCTTCAGATTTCTTACTTAGTATTATAAAATTAATAAAGTAATGAATAATGAATAAAGGTGGAGGCAAGGTTTCTATTAACCTATAACAGAAAACATGTGTTCCACAGTAAAATTGAGGTCAAGTTTATCGATCAGGCCTCCTCCTCCTAGAGTACCTCATAGAAAATGTATAAAGAGGGTGACCACATTTAACGTAGTAAAGAAAGCCTAAATGAAAATGCCTTTTCAATATTTGCTTTAACCTTAAATTTAATTTTTAGCTGTATTTTATATATGAACGCCATTTGTGTTAAATTTGATCTAAAACTGATTACAAATCCGATTGATGTATTAGATTACTACTCAAAGAAAGTTTAATTACTTTATTGTTCTCGTAACACTGTCTTGGAAATTGGGCAGAAAGTAGTAGAGCTTTGAAAAATCCGATCAAGTGCCAGTCACCTTATTTTTTAAACTTGTCCTACAAGTTCTTACCTCTCGCCAAATCAGTATGTCCTCGGGAAGCACCCCAAATATTTAGAATACACGGCGAATTTCATACAAAAATATTTACAAATGCTCGTATTTTTGGGCACGTTGACTTAGAAATTAGATTTTTCTGTGCTCCAAGAGAACGTACACCTGAATATTTGATATAAATTCCAGCTTGATTCCTCAACGCATACTGGAGAGAAATAATCTTGACAGGCAGAGGGGTTTTTTTAATAAATCAGAATATTGAGTGAATAAAGAATCTATTCCAGTAAAGAATAGGCTAAATTCCGTGACAGATTTTTGAACCGCTTAGGCCTATTTTATTACTAGATTTTATTGCAAACTCCTTAAAAAAATGAATTAGTGTTATTTAAAAAAATCAAAAACTGTCTTTTAACAATAAAACTTTTCATTCGACTGCTACAAAGTAGTTAATTCATCAGTAATTTATGTCAAGCACTTTTAGGGAAAGCAGCTCTTTGTACATTTCAACCCATTGAGAAAAGTAGGACGTATTGTGACGCCACAGGTTTCTATAGAAGTGATGTCTCCTTTTATATTTTTGTTGATCATTCACATAATCTATACTTTTATTTTATTTTTATTTCTTTCTTTCTTTATTTTTTTTTTCATTTCTATTTATATAACGCATATAAGCAGGCAATTTAGTGGTAAAATACTTTGTACTATATTTTAAATATCTCCGTATCACGGGATTTTGTCAATATTTTGTTTCCCTGAGCAGGAATTGAATCCACAACCGTCGCACTTACTGTCAGACGCTTTTCCGCTGCGATATCGCCTCAATTTACGTTAAAATTAAGTTGTATAAAGCTTATTTATACTATTTTATATTATAAATTTAAGATATAAAACATTTTTTTTATCTCAAGTATTTATAGCTGGTTTGGAAAAAACAATCTAAATTTGTATTTTGTATTTGACTATTGTCAATTGCGAGGCCTTGACTGCAGAAAGTATATTTTTAATATAATTTTAATAAAAGCAAATGTAGAACCCACAGTTCTATTCAGCCTTTTAATATATACATACGTACCTAATTAGATATTTAAACTACTCCAATTTTATGCTGACATACATTTCGGTGAATTATTTTTATATACATATAATTATATAGATAAGACATACTACTATTAACCGACTTTTAAGGATAACATATTATTTGCGGTTTTATATGCCTGACTGCAGCTATTGTTGAACAGTGACTAGCGATCTGTGTAATTAATTACTGCTTTAAATCCTTTGACGATAAAAAAAAGGGTCCCTTCACATCAACACTTTGTCAGGGTTTTGTTTAAAGTTATTATTTTAAATGACGCTTCATTAATCTGTAGCTGTATTAATCCGTGTTGAAGTCAACGTCGAGTAGAGAATGTTTTAATAAATATGTACATTTATTTATATTTTGTACGATTTAAATTGAATTAACCGATTGCTTTTCTTATTGCGGTCAGTAAATCTAAATATGTAAAGTCCAAACGGACGAAACCGCATAGGGGCCGTTAGTTAAGAATAAATATTTGTAAACTGACAGTTAACTAGTTTTTTAGTTAATTTATTGTATATATTTTAAATGTAATTATGTTTCTTTCTAGTTCCAAACTGTACAGTACTGTGTTAAAGTTTGCTTTTAACAATAGGACCTATGCGAAAATTCCCACCATAAATGTATTAAACCTAGCTCATGTGTGCATTTAGTAATTTGTCATTGTTAAAGTACTGAGAATATTCTCGTTGAGGCAATTTATTTAATTTATACGTCGTTATCTTTATACGTGACAATTTGTTGTATGAAATAGTGTTATTTTGTGGCTAAATCACGAATATTATTAGGTAAAAATATTATTTCTATGAAGACAGTACAATAATAGTAGACATCCAATAAGTACGATAAATATCTATTAATATTTTATTATATTCGTTTTTATTATTAATATTATTATATAATCAAGACTAAACTTGACTACTAGCATTTCTATGTAATATTCTGCTATATTTTAATGTTAGAGCAAAATTACAGAGATTTATATTATTTAAATGGATATATGAAAACAATAAAGCCAATTATTTCTGATAATTTAGTAGAACAGATAAATTTGTGGGTAGTTTGGCAAATCGAGTGTGGCGGAGAGAGAAATCTGAGAAGTTCTGCGGCGTTGATGATGAATAACTCATGACGCCAGCTAAGGGAAGGTATATTGGGTTGGGTGCTATTCTCTTATTTATTTTCTTTGTATTATCTAAATGGAACTTATTCGAAGATCGGAATTGAAGATACCGGAAACATATATGTATCTATTTTTAATTTACTATCTTAATTTTGTATACAGAAAATGTTAATTTTAAACAAATTTATAAAATTCTAAATGTGGTAATAACAAAGAGAACGTGAAGATAATAACTAAAGTCTAAAATGATGAAATATTCACAGAGTACATACCTGCTATTAAGCTCCTTCTCTACAACCGGTACATTTCAAAGTGTTGTAACAAAGAAACCTACTATGTAATAATGTTTACAAGTTGGAAAGGATTTATATTAATTTTATTTTAAGCTGATTTTGTATTGTAGTTTTGAATTCTTAACTTTTAATTTAAAATTTAAGGAATTCTCAGTCTCATATTTGAAGTATTATCTTATTTCTCGTTTGCTGAAATGGAATAAGTAAATTGAATGAGAGAGAGAGAAACATATACATGCTTATATTTTACGTTAGTGCAAAATTTTATAAAGTTGTTCACTAAATAGGCCGTTGTGACGCAGAAGCACAAGGGTGTGACTGTAACGCGACGGTTGTGGGTTCGATCCTCACTCGAGGAAGTGAAATATTCATTTATTGGGATACAACGTGAAGCTGAGTTTGATTTTTTTTTTAATTTTTGTTCACTAAATGTTATAAAATTTATAGATCATTCGTATTTTTGTTTATTATTAATGTATCTAGTGCTGTAATGGCCTAATTTTTACCTCATTTAATTGATAACAATTAGAATTATTCATTCTATTATATAGATTACAAAACAAATATTAATGGTAAAAAACGGTTCGCATACATAATATACAGCGACGTCCACTCGCACTCTCAACAATGGCTCTTTCCTCCCAAATTATGTCGGGAATGATTAATGTAGGTAGTAGGAAATTTTTAAAAACGCTTTAGCAAGCAAGCACGCTTATCATATTTATTTAAGCCCTGCTTGCCCGCTCGCCCCAGTTACCTTGGTGTGCCATCATTTTAATGGATCTAAAATGACGGTGGCTTTTAAATAGTCTTCCTTTGTGAGGTCACGTATAAGTAATTATTATTATTTTTTTTATTTGAATATATTTTTTTAACTAAGTATTCTACAAAGAGGATAAATTTTTGTAAAATTTATGTGAATGTGAATTTTTGTGTGTTCTACAGTCATTTAAAGTTTATGCCATGTTAGTATGTTTTAATTATATTTATATTACATCTAGTATTATTTCTAATTATCTAACTTATATTTTTATATGTCACTGTTCCCAAGAGAAGAAGAGAGATTTATGGAGAGGAGTCTTGCATAATATATAGAATCAAAGTATGTGTAACAAGAGTGAAATATTAATTAAATATTACACTGACTGACTGGTCAAATAATAGATGAAAACCAAAACGATCTGATTTTCACCAAAGTCGTTCAGTTTTGTAAAGTGTTTTTTTTAATATTATTAAAATATTGTCAGTATAACGAAGAATGTATGCCTAGCCCACCATCATATTTTGGAGCTATCAATATCTTACAAGCTATCACTTTCTTAGTTTTATTAAATTGAGTGGCGGATCTCAACGCCGCATTTTTGCCTTGGTATCGCAGCGAAAAAATTCAAATATTAATAAATAGTAATATATTCCTGCAAGTGAGATGAACCCACAAGCTTGAGGATGCTTGTGCTCCTGCACCATGACAGCTATTCTTGTATTTCTTTTAATCGATTTGCTATTTATCTCCATTAGGTTTAGTGCGGAGTAAATGGCTGAGTCATGTCGCTAGCTCATCTATATAATTAAGATTAAATGACTTGCATCCAGCTTCATTTATCTGTTAATAGACTATCTGACTTAGCTTTCAGTATTATTTTTTTCATCTTCACGAATTTCCACATGTAAGCACTTTCTCTCCCTCCACTTTCCGTCCAATTTTGGAGGCATTGCGTGTGGAGTGGCGGAACTCAACGCTGTGCTTTGCCTTGATACCATAAAAGTATTCGTTCATTCTTTTCTTCGAGTTCATTTAGAAAAACATATCTTATGACACTTTCATTAGGTATGTTTTTTTTAAATTTTGAATTTTTGTAAAAAAATGTGAAATTCAATGTAATTTCAAATGAAAATCAGTTTGAACGAACTTGATCTAGTGTTTGAAGATATATAACAAGTCGAATTAAAAAAAACACCTCCTCCTATTGTAAGTCATTTACGTATATATACGGCTACAGAAACCTTATATATAGGAGAGGTCGGCTTGCTCCTAGCCGTTTTTTTTTCATACAACACATAAACACAGACAGTAGAAAAACTTGCAATGGTAGAGCATCACATCTTTTTAATTATGAATAAACTAATTAATTTATATTTTTTATTACTGACAAGAAGGCTTCACTTATTTCATCTAACTATATTTAATTTTACAGCAAAGGCTCACTTATGCGAAATTAGCGTCGGGGGAACCGAATAAAAATAGGCATCAAACACAGAATACATAAAACGGTGAACTTTAACATTTTTGTAGGAATCATAAAAATTGTCGTTTTGTCGTTTTACTAGCGGCGCTTGGGCGCTCACGGCTGGAAGGCTCTTTAGGGAAGAGTAAGACAAGTGTGCGTTTTACATTTTTTTTTTACATTTGAAGGTAATTTAAGATCAACTAGAACGATGTCAAAATTTCTCAAATAATATTTTATAAAGTCGTCGAAAATCGGGATTGGTCATTTTATATATATCACATAATTTGTGTCAGCATAGATCTCTTGGTGCTTTGTAGAATTGCCTCTTCCTGAGCACGTTTTTTTTATTTATATAAACTAAATACTTAAACCATCGTGGCGCAGTGGCACAAGGGTGCCGCTCGCAAACGCGACGGTTGTGGGTTCGATTCCCACTCGAGGAAGTGAAATATTTATTTACGTTTATATTTTAATTTTTCTTCGCTCTGGTGTCGAGGCAAAGCGCGGCGTTGAGTTCTTTTTAAATATTGCGTAAAAGCTTATACTGAAGCTCATAGCTTCAACTATGAGCATTTAACCTAGTAGTGTGTTGCGTTCCCTAATATGGTAGAGAATGGCGTTGAGTGCCGACACCCAACACGCAATATCTCGACTTTGCTCAAAAAACAAAATAAATATCGGCCTAACACTAGCTGGGCGCCACCTATATTTGGGATAAAGCGTGAAAAAAAAGTATATATAGTAGGTTGGGTTCACTGATTCATCTCACCTTACCCTGAAAATGACGCTCAATTTCTCTTTTATCCCGTCTATTATATGCAAGGTTTATATTTCATCCGAAGAGCCATAAATATAATTATCTGACTTTTTACTTCTATGTTTTGTATGAAATTATCAAATATATTGTTGGTATAATAATAAAAAGGTATAAATCAAATTTTAATACTATTTTTTTGCATGAATAAGCTGCTTGTTTTTCATTGTATTTTGAGTTGTTTTCTTAGCTTCATGCGGAAGTAGGGTATGAACTTGACATTTACATTGACATTTACGTTCCCCATTTTACGCCAAATTGGAGGTACAGCACGCTGAGTGGCGTAACTCAACGCTACACATTGCGTAGTTACTAGAGCAAAGAAATGAAAGTATTAATTAAATATTTCATTTCCTCAAATGACAATCAAGCCAAAACTAAAACTAAGAAAATAAATATTTCATTCTAAGTTTGGACACATTTTGTGTGCGTACCAACGAATCAGAACAAAAGCCAGGAGGTACTGAGTAATCCAGACAATTTTGAACGTTTATCACATTATAATCAGCTAACCCTTCATTACTTAATAGATGTGGCTGCTTCCGACAGATCTGGTTATAATTCATGAAAATCTCCATTAATATTCCAGACAGATTGTCGGTTCAAAGAGCAAAATTTATTTTAACCTCTAATCTATTCGTTCAGCTTAAGCTTTTTCCACCAATTTTTGTTAATTGTTCGAAGCCTCCGCGCTTTGGTTTACAGTAATTTCAATGGAATTTAAGCTTTAATTTGTAGATTCGAAGTTGAGATTAGGCCAGCCGAGTTCAATGGAATCCAAGTCATTGATTTTCATAATGACCGACGTTGTAGATGAAGCGTTTAAATTGCTATCGGTTTCTGATTTTTTTTTTCGGGTGTCTTGATTGGATTATCGTTTAGCGTGAGATGTAATTTAATTTTTTGTTTAATTTTTAGGGAAATATACTATTTTGAGGAGCACAACATAAATAGTGTTGTTTGATAATGGTAGATAAATATTACAAAAAACAAATGAAAATAACGGGAAAATGAATAAAAAAAGGGATTTAAAATCGCATAACTTATCGTCGCCCGAGTGGGAATCGAACCCACAACTCTACAGAGACCTCTTTATATTTTTATCACATACTTAATTTGATAATATTAGTCTTAGACATTGTCAGCCACAACTTCCCAGGCCTCCGCCAGTTAGTTACAAACCCTAATTATCATTCCCGTGTATTTGTCTGATTTATAGGTGTGCGTGACTACACTCATTCTTGGAAAGTGATTTTATAAACTCTTCATTTCAATATGGGCTTTACCACTATAAAATTACAGTTGATATTTCTATATAACAGCAAAACGGTGTCATGTTTACAATGTATAACCCTGAAATTAGGAACGGTCGAACTAATCAAAAGAACATTATTAATTCGTATTCATATATTTAACTTTCCTTAAAGCGAGTAAAAACTTTTTATATAATTAAGCTTAAATCTACGGATATAAAAGGAATAGCCTTAAAATCTTTGAATATTAGTATTGTCCAAGCTAATGATGGCCATATGCAAATTTATTTAGATTTTTTTTCAGCTACACGTTATATCCTGCATATAGCAGGTTAGGCAGAGGGAAATCAGTGTTAAGACACTGCGTTCCCCACTTTCAGCTGAACTTTGGAGGCATTGCTACGAATTTAAAATATGAATAAACAATAATTCATTCCCGAGAGTGCGACACCCACAAGCGTCGCTTTGTCAGTCACGCTTGGGGCACTGTGCCACGACGGCCTCATTTTAGATGTATATATTAGAAAAATGGTGCCTTTTCCATTTTCCCGCTTCCAGTACGTAAAATATTCAGAATAGTACCTATTCTAGGTATTTTATTTATATGACGAAGTTATTTATATGAAGTAAATAAAACTGTGACGTATTATTTACCGGTGTGATGTAGTGGCTCTTGCCACTGCGTTTCGCATTAGGTAATGCCGGTCCCCGGCGCCCTACATCTCCACCTTAAAGGCCGGCAACGCACCTGTAGCTCCTTTGGTGTTACACGGGGTCGTGGGCGCCAGTGATCACTTAGCATCAGGTAACCCGAACGCTCGTTTGCCTTGTCCTCTTCCATAAAAAAAAATGTACATAATTTGTGGATATCGATTTGAATTGGCAATTTCCATTCGTTTTATTACTTAAAAAAGTATATATACACAGAGTGATCTGCCACTAATTTCTCTGGAGTCCTAACAACGAGTTTTTTCTGAATGAGAGAGAAAGAAAGAGAGACTAAAAAAAATAAGCGGAGTGTCTTAGCATTAGGCTTGCTCTGACTACCCTGCTACATGCGGGATACAGCGGGAAACTGAAAAAAAATATATCAAAATATACGTAAAACAATCTTGTACCTGTTACATTTAATCGCGTCCTACAAAACGACGAAGAGTTCTTTCATTCAAGCTAATCCGTGGAACGAATCTCGTGAGTGCATCTCAAATAGAGATTACGATAAACTCAGTCGAGATTAGATGCCGACAGTTTCGAAACTGAAATGAACTTTGGGGTCTACAAGCTTTGAATGTCTGTTTATTAACTTAGTTTTTATACTTAGTCGCCTTGGTGTAAATTTTCTTGATTCACTCATGATTCTTAGATTTTATAACCAATAAACAAATAAATTTATTTAAAAATTCTTTCATGCTTAGATTGTGCTAGATTGATTTAATTTTATTAAGAATTTTACAGTTGAACAGATCACTGGAACAGCTACATCTTCGAAATAATCAATAAATACCTAAAATAATTGTGTAAAATGTAGAATTAGTATTTATTTTTAAGCAATTTATTTTACACATTTTCACATAAAAATTCTTAGTATGAAACCGCAAAATAAAGTTTTAATATAATATTGAAACATCGCTCGACAGTCCTGTGACAGCTCCTATATTATTCTTATACACTTAACTTTACTCATTTTCTGCTTGCTTCTGGAGGCATTGCGTATTGAGTGGCGGAACTCAACGCCGCGCTGAGCCTCGACACCAGGGCGAAGAAGTGAAAATATTAAATATTTAATTTCCTCCAGTGGAAATTGAATCCTCAACCTGTCGCGTAAATATCCTCAATATTATATAATAATATTTCAGTTATAATTAATATTTCAGTGCAAAGTCTCTTAATTTTCAAGTTAAGTCCTACCCTCGCCAGTTATAGATCCGACCCTCAATTTGGGGGCATCGCTAATTGAATTCACGTGCCGCTAACCGAATGTCTCATGTGTGCGCCTCGTTATTGCATTACTTTGCACGAAATTAATATTGAATGGCATCCCCTTTAAAATATAACTCGTTTTACGGAAATTGTGGAAAAGCGCCGGGCAATGCTTTTTACCGCTGTTATATAATATACGTATTGCTTTACAGAGCCGAATAATATTTTTTCTGTGTGTTTGTTCTTATAAACTAATTGTTGTGTAAAACTATGTATATGCATTTTTTGAGACCGCCTTTTGTACGTCAAATATGTTATTATTTTTTCTTTCTTTTGTGTTTTTTTTTATATATTAAATTATGCCCTATAAAGTATGAAGAGATAAATACATTTCTCGCATATGTATGTGTTAAATATACCCTTACCTCTTATAGATGTGGCTGGAAAAATATAAATATGCTGCCACGGACTGAGGCTAATTTAGACATAAAATACCTACTCAATAGTAAATATACATCTACTCTGACCTGGTCACAACCGAAAAAGGCCACAAAAATTTCTTTGAAAAACATCCAAAATTATGAGAAAGAAAACAGTAATCTTCAAGCATTGAGGTCAGAGGTATGTCTCAGTGAGGCACGTAGCCCCTTGACATCCGCCCTCAGCGAGAGAGCTCTTCTTACGAGAATCAACACTTGCCGCGGCCTACTGCTAAATACTCAGATTCGCTTTGTGGCTATTCGCGTTGGAAAGAGTTCGTTAACTTCGAGTGGGCGTGGCCGTGGTGGTGGATGGAGTGGAAAACCATCCAAAGTGCTCGAACTTTGATAGTGAAACAATAGCCGAAGTGTGGTTCCGTTTTGATTGAACTCTTTTAGTTTTTTTTGACCAACTTTCGTAACTTAAACGATTGACTGGATCGTTAAGTAAAGTAGTTTCTGAAAGCATCTATTTCAGGTTAGATTTATAGACACCCACTGAGTGTGGGTGCATGTGCTAATTTTGGATGTGCTTTGATCGTTTTAGGTTTTGTTGTACGTAGGCGTGGTGGCGCTTTGTATGGTAAAGTCTGGATACACAGATAGTATGGGTTAAGAGTATTACGTGTCATTTAACTTCGAATTCTGTAGATTGTGATTTAAAATCAAAATCTATGTTAGTTAAACTCTTAAGATTAATGTCCAAATTAAAATCTATATACTTTAATATACTTTAGTAAAATCCCTTTTTATGAGCCCTTTTGAATCGTCAAATAAACATAAAGCTACCACCGGCTCGGGAGGCTCCTTAAATGATTTATAACTTACAAAAACAGTTTCTCTTTGTTTCTCGTTCCTATCGTATGTCTGTCATTGTTTTTATTATAACATTAAGTATATTGACGGGCGAAAATATAGTATAAGAATGTATGAAAATATAGTGATCCTAGGAAACTACCGCACGCTTATCTCGACAGAAAAATTCTAAAATATGCAAAGTTTTCAAGTTTTGCCAGCATTTTTTGTGAAGACGATGAACGAGCACGCTTTGAATATTGAACAAATGATCCCATAAAAGACCTCGCATTTAACAACGTTCTCGAATAAAACCGAAGTCTGCATTGCCTCTTCTTTTAATTCCACATCCAACCGCCTGAGGCTTCGGTTATAATGAAACCACTATCCAAGCAGAAATATTGGACATGAAAGTTGTAGGAAACACTATTGTTAGTGAAAGCTCGTTTATAGCTTCAAATAAATTATTGTCTTTGTACCCAAAACTTTGAGGTGAATGTTCCCTGACGTCGTAAGTTATCACGTTTTACGTGTATTTTACCGTGAAACCGTTTTGAATTACGATAGTAAAGGACGGAACGACCTTGGAAGTTTTACTTTATCTATACATCTTTATCTATACATCTTCATCTATACATCTTTATCTATTTATCTTTTGTGCGAAATAATATTTTAAATGTTCAAAATGATTTAATAAACAGCCAAATGCCATTCTTAGAAATAATTTTTGTGTAGTAGAAAGTAAAAATATGTGCATATATGCGTGTAGCGTGTGTAGAAGTTGAAAAAAAAAAACACAATCCATACCTATTTGCCATTTCCAAAATATAATCTATTAAAATATATGCTATAGATACTGTGTCAGCTACAATCTTGTAATCTCACCGTCCCCATGTTCCCAATATCGAGCCTCCGGCGACAGCTTAAGTGCAGGCTATAATACAAAACACACCTGAAGATCTCTTTAATGATTCACTTCAACTTAACACTCGCGCCAAAAACTTGTGCCCATCTGTGCATTTTGGCTTACTTTGTACACGTATGCCTGTATGTGTAGCTTAAGCTTAAGATAAATTATTTTTTTCAAAATATTTTTTGATAGTATTTGTAATTTTATATAATAGACGACAGAAATTTTGACATAATTTTTTCTTATTTGAAGATGTTTAATCTAATATAATTAAAAACAAACGGTTTTTAAGCAAATGACAAGTCATTATTTTATCATTTTTTTTTTGTATCTATTTATATCCCATTCGTATACGCACATACTTCTATTATTTTTTCCGTTTGTTTAAAAAGCAGTGGACTCTAGATGCGAAGACCGTAAATGGCCAGAGCGAAGAAATGAAAATATATATTAAATTTAAGTAAATATTTAATTTCCTCGACATAACATTTATCTGAATAAAACCATTTCTAAGTAATTTTCAATTGTAATGCTGCGACACGTCCAATTAATGTAAGCACAAACAGATTTAATCTCTGAGGCGTGATGAATAGTAGGACTCGCCTCTGTGAATATTGTTCTCACATTCTTCTGGCTTTTGCTATTTTTACCGCACTCATTTGTTACAGCGTTTTAAAGTAATTGCCGGCATTTATAAAACCATTTTATAATTTAATTGAATTGTAAAAGCGATTAGTTACAACTTTAGGAAAAAAATACCATCAAAGCTCAAATCAAATCAGAATCACGCTGTATCCCGCACACTTCATTCCAATATTCATTCTCAGAAACTTTTACACTTATAATGTTAGTATAGATTAGATAGAGATTATACAGATTTTCTAATTAAAATTACTCTTTATATTTCTTTCTAGTTACTTTTAAAATCTTAGTCTCCCTGTTCTCTGACCTAAGGAAATGCTGAACTAATATTTTTGTTAGTTTCTCTAAAAGATAAAGAAATTTATTGAGCAACATATAGGCTATTTGTAATGCCGAATATTTTTCTTCTTTTTAATAGTAGCATTTAATAATCGTGTTCTTTAGACGTGAGAAGCCGCGGGCGGGCCACTAGTATTACATAAATCTGAATCCAGAATATAAACTTCTTAAAATCGTTACATTCTATCGAAACCCTCGAGTTCAAGATCTCTGATCTCTTTGATATTCGAGTGCTTAAGATGTAAGATCCTTATAGTACTAAATTTGTATCTGCGAAGTGCTCCTTTGTGGACAAAGTCTTATAACCTTGAGTTTACATTTTTTAAAAGATATAAAAATAATAAGATAAATTTTATTATAAAGCGAGTTGCGCGTAGTCAAGTTCAGTAAAATAGAATTGGCGAGCAGCACCGTGTGTAATTTTACATGAACCATTTGAAGCCACGTTTTACCCCTCTGTAACGTCCAAAAATGATCATTTTTATCATGTATTGACTGACCTATAGACCTATAGATTCTAATCCAGTTCCAGATGACCTAGAAAGGTGAGTCGCATGGGGATCGAACCCACAATCATTTCGTTACAGTCACACCTTGTGCCGCTGCGTGACGACGGCCTTATTTAGATATATATAATAGAAGTTTACCCCCCTTTAATAGTTAGTGCGATATCTATTCACTGGTTTATCAGCTAGCGGCAATGGCTGCTGTCTAAACAAGTCCGATCAATTTATAGATAATGCTAGTCAAACTCCAACAAGTTCAAACAGGTTGTCGTCAGGCGTGCGGTGGTGACCAGTCGTCCCGTTTTGAACGGAACTGTCCCGTTTTTGATTTTAGTTTATATTGCCATTTCTTCGCTCTGGTGTCGAGGCAAAGCGCGGCGTTGAGTTTCGCCACTGAGTGTCTTAACACGAGGTTCACTCTGCCTACCCTGCTTTGTGCGGGATACAGCGTGAAGCTGATTATTTTTTTATATAAAAAGGAAGGAGGTAAAAATTAAGGCCTTATCATTAATCTATACCAACAGATAAAAGTTACAAAATATTTTCACTTCAGTACGATAGGAATAATAAAAAATAAAACATTAATTACCAATTAAAACTTTAACAAACTGTTAACTGAGAGCGCCGAACAAAGCTGGAAATTGAATTCGTATCTGCAGCTGACGTTTAAACTTTTTACTATGTACATATTACTGTGATACATTTAAGGTTTTGCCCTATACCCCTTTTTATATCTATACCTCATTTTAACAAAAAATATTTATACTGTTTTAGTAGATTCTAATAGAATTTTGTGTCCTCCGACCCAAAGGTACTAAGAGGACTTATTACTAAGACTTCGTTATATGTCTTTCTGTCACTAGGCTGTACCCCGTGAACATGAAATATTTAAGGGTATACAATAAACATGATTTTACCATATACATTGCGATATTTTATATATGGTACGGAACCCTTCGTGCGCAAGTCAAACTCGCACTTGACCAATTTTTAACTTCCGCTTTTCCTCGCTAGCGGTATATAGCTCGATCAGTTCTTCGCTTTACGTCCAAATTCAAGACATTTCGTATGGATATAGAGGAAAAAGAGCATTTTAAGTAAATCTAATGATTTAATACTGAACGTTAGATATTTTATAAGAAATTCTTAAGAAACTTACGTAATATTAGCTACATTTTCCCAACATAAGGTCTTTTGTTATACGAGTATCTTATACGTGAGGGATTATTGAATTCATTTCCTGTGAGAATTGTAAGATGCTGCTGTAATATTGTGATGTATTTTTATTTATATAATCCAACATGTATCTATGGGTATAATAATAGGCTTGAAAATATAATAAAATATTAAGGAGAAAACAATTTATAACATACAGTACATGAACATCTAACAAAATATATTTTAAATATTTAACAATCTGAGGATGTATGTTTGTTCTACTTTACGCAATAACTACTGAAAGGATTTATATAAATCTTTACAAATGATATAGATTACACATGAGAATGACACTAAGGCTACATACAGTTTACGTAAACATTTTGTATGTAAAAGCAAATTTTAATAAAACAACAAGTTTAAGGTGACGAAGCAGAATTCTGGCCGCTAGTATTTACTAAAAGGTAATTTAGACTGATGAAAAAATAGTAGTGTTCATATGGTTTTCATAATTTGTGACGGTCTATTCAAATATTTGAAACTACGGAACTACTGAAAATATAAAAATATATATTTTTATTGTTCATTTTTAATTTCTATAAGAAATATATGGTTTTGGAGTACATATAAATTTTGAAAGTAGCAAAATTTGAACCAGCGCCTCTTGGAAATCGTCCCATCGCTCTGAACTGTAAGGCATACGTTCACATCAAGCTACATCCAAATTAAATATTTAAAATTTTATGTTTTCTAAAAAAGTATTACTCTTTTTTGATTGTGGAATAAAACTTTAAACACCTAAAAAATTCTTATAAGTATTCAAGTTTGATAAATTTTTCGGTTACTATAGAATCCTATATATTTAAACCAAATAAAAATAAAAGCTAGCAATAAACAAAAGCTCTTATAATTTATTACGCACTTAGTATCGGAAAACATTATAAATGTTGGTTTATTTGTTCCAAATTGTACCTTTATCGGTCATTACATCTCCCTAGTATTTATAGGTGGGTTACAGATTTAGCTGAGGGCTAACGTAACATGTGGGTTTACGTTGTTTTTATTGCGATTCCCCGTGTATTGATAGGCTCTGGTGAATTGTTGTATTAAAAAATATAAAAGCTAATCCCATATTTCACTCATGAGGTCTATAGAGCGTTTATAGTATTTTAAACGGTCAGATAAATGAGTTCAAATTAAATGACCTCAAAGATTCATTTCTTTCTATCTCAGCGTCACGCTGTATCCTGGAAGTAATAGGCAGAAGGTTAATGTTAAGACACTGCACTCCCCATTTTTCTCGGAATGAAGGCCATTCGGGGCGCAGGGGCACAGGCGTATGGCTGTAAATGCGAGACTGATTGTGGGTTCCGTTCCCAAATAAAATAAAATAATAAAATAATTAAAGAAATAAAATTAAATTAAATATTTAATTTTTTGACTTTGGTGTCTAGGCAAAGTGCAATAGGCACCACCACTACGTCTCCAGTTCCATGTTGAGTAGTGCAAATTCCAGAATTCGGCGGAAAATGGAATGCGGAGTGTCTTATCATTTGAAATTCAAATTCTATTCTACAAATTGAAATTTTAAATTTGAAATTCAGTGTGACGCTGAAAAAAGAGGATAACATCAGCTAAATACAAATATTCTCAGGAATTTTCAAGAAAATGATAAAATATATCAGAAATTTTCATTGTTAGTACCATAATCGAATTAATGGGAGTTCAGGTTCCATTTGACTTATGCTCGTCACTCTCGCTCGGTCATCACATGCTTTGCGATGCACTAGAGCGTGCGTCTCTAACGATAACGTGTCATAAGGCGTACTAGAGATACGCTAGCTTTGCTTTTTAAATTAAGATTCAATTATAATTTTCAGAGATATTTATAGAAGTCATTATTTACTTAAGTGTATTGATTCATTAGGGAACCTAAAAATTACATGTCTACTAAACATAGAATGTCGGGAAGTAATTATAACATCTTAGTTTACTTACAATTATTAAGACGTTTTGGTTTCATAGACTTTTCTATCTATATGTTACCAGCGATCTAAACACGGCTTCTTCCTTAAAGTTATATTATTAACAAATTATGCATAATGTCATTCTGATGTAAAATCTATATACTGTAATTTAAATATAATAGTTTTGACGTGAAAGTGGAACAGACATCCCCCCTTAAGAACATTTACATTTATAATATTAGTAGGATTTTTAAATAAGAATGGGAAGAAATTTATGTATGGATTTCTATGGGCCTTACGTATAAAGTAAGGATTCCTTTTGAAAGTGAATTAATAGAGCCGAGAACAGAGAACGGAGAAATTATAATAGTAACTAACTCCTTCTACTAATTCACAAAGTGCAGAACATAATAAAAATAACGTAACAATTTTACCGATAATCATTTCTTATATTATATTATTATAAAAATTGTAATTTCGATCTAACTTGTGATTAAGTTCCAGCAAGAGATCTTTTAAAATCAAATGTCAGTTTGTGAGAGGGAAAGACAGACTGTTCCAAGCAAAATATTTCCGAACGAGGCCAGTGGAAATGTAACAATGGAACGACTCTTCTAAATGGTAACGTACAGCCTCAACTATTGTTGGTCATCGAAAATGGCCATCGCTGTATTCTATCTGGCAATTGAAATCTATGCTCACTTCTTTTATTATTTTTTTGCTTTATCACGTTTAGTTTTTGACTCTTTATATTATATACATACATGTTTTAAAATGTATATAATATATAATATATGTGTATATATCGATCCATACATACATATGGATTAAACTATATATTTTTTAAAAATCAGCTTTACGTTGTATCCCGTACACAGCAGGGTAGGCCCTCTGTCTACCCTGCTGTGTACGTACTTAGTATTAAGTCACTCCGTTCCCCACTTTCTGCCGAATTCTGGAGGCATTGCTTGTTGAGTGGCAGAACTCAACGACGCGCTTTGCCTCGAACTCAGAGCAAAGAAATGGAAGTATAAACGTAAATATATATTTCACTTCCTCGAATGGGGATCGAACCCATAACCGTTGCGCTACAGTCACACCCTTGTGTCGCTGCGCCACGAGGGCCTCACATATTTTAACTATTTAAATATAAGGTATTTTTAGCAACTTCATATTTCTATAAAAACCTATATTGATAAAAGGTATCGATAAATTACAAGCAATTTTAACTTAACATATTAATATTAAGTTAGATTTAAATACTTTTCATTAAAAAAATATTGCTAAATACTTTGAATAATAACAATATCTTTAATTAAATTACTTCTAAATTATCTAAAAAAAATTACTTCTATAAACACTCTAACAATTAATATCTAAATATTTTTCATTATTCATACAAAAATAAATCTGTACAATTCCCAAAGAACGGCTTTGTGAAGTATTTTTGTTTTCTTTCCATTGAGCTTTAGTATCGTTCTCGACGCTCGGAGCTTTCGTGATTGATCGAGCCTTGTTTCAGGTATTATTGAATCAATTTCTGAAAAAGGTACAGAGATAAAATAAATAATCAATGGGTAGGGATCGTCGTGGCGTAGTTCAGAGGTTGAATGTAAACGTGACGGCTGTTGGTTCGATTCCCTCTCGAGGGAACGAACTACATTGATTATCACGGTCTGATGATTGGATAAAGTACAGTGCACATTGTCCAGTTAAGTGAATATAATTTAATGATTTTCATTTCTCCATTCTGATACAACTAAAAGCTGAGTTGAGTTCCGTCACTCACTCTATAATAAAACATTAAGTTAGCTTACCCTGCAGTGTGGAAAAACACGCTTTTTCCATATTGTTTATTTTTATTTATCAAAGATTTATTGTTCCTAACTTGATATAATTTTTGACTAGAACTATTTTGACTTTGGCACTTTTAATGTTTTATTATGAGTCTCGACACTTTAAAGAGATTGAAATATTTTCATTTCCTCATTCTAATGCCTGTCCTGCCTTTAAAACTCGGTGGAAGGTGGGAAAGAAATTGTCTGAATGTAGAATGGAGTATCTTAACAAAGTACTATCTTAGGATGAGATGATGATGAAATGTAGAATGGAGTATCTTAGGTTCTCTGGTTCATTCTGTATGTGAAACAGCGGATAATTTACAGTCTCCGTGACGTTTTATTAGTTTGCTTTGTGTGATTGTTTTTTTTAAAAAAAGCATAGCAAATAAAAAGTCAACTATAGTTATACTAAATAAAATATTTATGCAATTACTTATTTCTCACCGCGTTATAACATTTACACGAGTACGAGTAGATAACTCGAGTTAAATTGTTTTTGTATTGGTGCAATGCGAAAACTATTTTTGTTCGTCCATTTACATAATTCAGTCGTGTCCAAAATTTATATAATTTATTAGCGCGAGCACGTGAAGTAAATATTTTTAAGGTTTTGAAGTGAAAAATGTAGTTTAATTTGCTTTTGAGGCCAGTCGTGGCGCAGTGGCATATTTGTGACTGTGAAAACGATTGGTTGTGGGTTCGTAATCCACTTGAGGAAATGAATCTATTGATGAGCTATTTTCTTTTAAATAAATATTAGTGTATAGGCAAAGCGTGATGTTGAACTCCGCCGCTTTACACGCAATGTCTCCAGAATTCGACGGAAAATAAGGAACGGAGTGTCTTAATAATGGGCTCTCTCCACCTCTACCTACCCTGCTGTGCGCGGGATACAGAAGACACAGAAAAAAAATTGCTTTTGATTGCTGTAGTAAAAATTATACCGTTTACTATAATAGATTAGATAATGTGTGACATCATGGTTGCCCAGTTGAGCCATATCTAACTGAAGTGATGGTTGTTTTTTCGATTGTGCGGTTGAATATTTGTGTGTCTATTTTATAACAGTCATATGAATGGTCAAGAAGGGACGGAGTAGAAATTTTATAATCAGGTTTTGTTTTTTTTTTTTTT